>ML407155.1:1805-57267 GCA_005239525.1 Nicotiana knightiana | reverse complement strand
TTTAGAGGTTGGATTAGAGATAACGATACCTCGGGTGCAATCTAAAGTGAATTGTATTGCGATATAGCTAGCGTAACTTGAGAGAGTGCATCTAGTAAATTATCATAATTACTTGAGACTTATTTATGGTAGATAGAGTGCTCATGATTGATAGAGACGATTAATCAAGCTATAAGAAGTATCCGAGAAAGAATTCACCAACGGGGGAAACCATTACCTTAGACCTTTATTATCATTGTTTACACTATATTGTTAGTCAATTACTAGTTTATTATTTTGTTATTAGATTTAGTAAACCTCACCAAATTATATTCAAAAGTATTGAGAAAATTGAATAAGTACCAGTAGTATTTTAAAGACTTAGTTGATACGTCTATTCCCTGTGGGATCGACTCTGGGCATAATACCCCAGATTATATTTGCAGCGCCCGTTTAGTCTTTCTATAAGACATAGTTGAGCGTGATCAACTCACCAGATATTTCCTCTTCTCCTCCACTCCATTCACTTTCTTCTTCAACAACTTTGACTTTCTTGGCCTTGGACCTGGTCCTTTTATCTGTGCTTGAGGATGTGGGACGCACAGAAGCTGACTTCTTTGAAGAATCCTTAGCCTTCTTGGGCTTGGGTGTCACAACCAAACCTAGAGCCAGCTGCTCCTCATGATGGACCAGGTCCATCGTCTCATCATCAACATTAACAGCCTCAACAGGCTCTCCTAACTTTTCCTTTCCCTTGGCAGCTTTCTTTCTCTTGATCTCTCTCAGGGCCCTTTCTAACTTCTCTTCTCCTTGTCGAATAATACTTCTTGTAGGACAAACCTTAATGGCAGAAACATCAACAGATATTGAAACTTTTCGTTTCTTTGGGGTAGTAGCCTTCATTTGATTTTGAAGTTCTTTTCCTCTTGGGATTGTAGGACTCCCCCATCTTCATCAACATCTCAAACAAAGTCTCCTCGATAGATGAACCAGGTTCATCTGTTGATTTTTGTAGGTTCTCTAAACCTACTGCTGCTTCGCCAACAATAATTCCCCCTGAATATGTGACCTTTTTCATTTATTGCAGGAGTGGGGTTACAAATAGCCAACGTGGCACCATCCTCCCCATATCCCCTTACAAAACCTCCTTCTCCCTCTCTCTCAAGATTTTTTCCAGTTTTCTTTGCCTATCTGGCACTTCTACATCAACAACTGACCCAACCAACACAAACTTGTTTTTAGTAGTAGCAATTTCAGATTCAACTTCAAGATTACCTTGATCAGAACTAGATGAACCTGGTGTTTCGTCCTCATTAGTGGATTTGAAGGATTCACTTGAAGATTCATACATATGAACCTCACTGGCTTTAAGAATTTCTTCAAAGAATTTTGCACGAGAGCCAGAAGCAACTGATTTTCTGGCAAAAACTTTTACTCTTCGTGCCCTGGGGGCTGGAGGGTTAGGTGTGGGTTCAAGAGTGGGTTCAAGAACTGGAGGGTTTTGGGGAGATGAAGATCTATTTGGTGAATGTGAACTATAAACTGAACTAGAATTAGGACTAGAATTTTCTTCCTCGTGAAACTAGAGCCAGCTGCTCCTCATGATGGACCAGGTCCATCGTCTCATCATCAACATTAACAGCCTCAATAGGCTCTCCTAACTTTTCCTTTTCCTTGGTAACTTTATTTTTCTTGATCTCTCTCAGAGCCCTTTCTAACTTCTCTTCTCTTTGTCGAACAATACTTCTTGTAGCACAAACCATAGTGGCAGAAACATCAGTAGATATTGAAACTTTTCGTTTCTTTGGGGTAGTAGCCTTATTTGATTTTGAAGTTCTTTTCCTCTTGGGATTGTAGGACTCCTCCAGCTTCCTCAACATCTCAGACAAAGTCTCCTCGATATATGAACCAGGTTCATCTGTTCATTTTTGTAGGTTCTCTACACCTACTGCTGCTTCGCTATCAATACTTCCCTCTGAATATGTGACCTTTTTCATTTATCCCAGGAGTGGGGCCACAAATAGCCAATGTGGCACCATCCTCCCCAGATCCCCTTACAAAACCTCCTTCTCCCTCTCTCTCAAGATTTTTTCTCAGTTTTCTTTGCCTATCTGGCACTTCTACATTAACAACTGACCCAACCAACACAAAATTGTTTTGAATAGTAGCAATTTCAGATTCAACTTCAAGATTACCTTGCTCAGAACTAGATGAACCTGGTGTTTCATCCTCATTAGCGGATTTGAAGGATTCACTTTAAGATTCATACATATGAACCTCGCTGGCTTTATGAATTTCTTCCAAGAATTTTGCACGAGAGCCAGAAGCAATTGATTTTCTGGCAAAAACTTTTACTCTTCGTGCCCTGGGGGTTGGATGGTTAGGTGTGGGTTCAGGAGTGGGTTCAAGAACTGAAGGGTTTTGGGGGGATGAAGATCTCTTTGGTGAATGTGAACTATAAACTGAACTAGAATTAGGACTTGAATTTTCTTCCTCGTGAAACTAGAGTCAGCTGCTCTTCATGATGGACCAGGTCCATCGTCTCATCATCAACATTAACAGCCTCACCAGGCTCTCCTAACTTTTCCTTTCCCTTGGAATCTTTCTTTTTCTTGATCTCTCTCAGAGCCCTTTCTAACTTCTCTTCTCCTTGACGAATAATACTTCTTGTAGCACAAACCTTAGTGGCAGAAACATCAGTAGATATTGAAACTTTTCGTTTCTTTAGGGTAGTAGCCTTCTTTGATTTTGAAGTTCTTTCCTCTTGGGATTGTAGGAATTCTCCAGCTTCCTCAACATCTCAGACAAAGTCTCCTCGATTGATGAACCAGGTTCATCTGTTAATTTTTGTAGGTTCTCAAAACCTACTGCTGCTTCGTCAATAATACTTCCCCCTGAATATGTGACCTTTTTCATTTATCCCGGGAGTGGGGCCACAAATAGCCAACGTGGCACCATCCTCCCCAGATCCCCTTACAAAACCTCCTTCTCCCTCTCTCTCAAGATTTTTTCCCAATTTTCTTTGCCTATCTCGCAATTCTACATCAACAACTGACCCAACAACCACAGACTTGTTTTCAGTAGTAGCAATTTCAGATTCAACTTCAAGATTACCTTGCTAAGAACTAGATGAACCTGGTGTTTCATCCTCATTAGCGGATTTGAAGGATTCACTTGAAGATTCATACATATGAACCTCGCTGGCTTTAAGAATTTCTTCCAAGAATTTTGCACGAGAGCCAGAAGCAACTGATTTTCTGGAAATAACTTTTACTCTTTGTGCCCTGGGGGCTGGAGGGTTAGGTGTGGGTTCAGGAGTGGGTTTAAGAATTGGAGGGTTTTGGGGAGATGAAGATCTATTTGGTGAATGTGAACTGTAAACTGAACTAGAATTAGGACTAGAATTTTCTTCCTCGTGAAACTAGAGCCAGCTGCTCCTCATGATGGACCAGGTCCATCGTCTCATCATCAACATAATAGCCTCAGCAGGCTCTCCTAACTTTTACTTTCCCTTGGCAGCTTTCTTTTTCTTGATCTCTCTTAGAGCCCTTTCTAACTTCTCTTCTCCTTGTCGAACAATACTTCTTGTAGCACAAACCTTAGTGGCAGAAACATCAGTAGATATTGAAACTTTTCGTTTCTTTGGGGTAGTAGCCTTCTTTGATTTTGAAGTTCTTTTCCTCTTGGGATTGTAGGACTGCTCCAGCTTCCTCAACATCTTAGACAAAGTCTCCTCGATAGATGAACCAGGTTCATCTGTTCATTTTTGTAGGTTCTCAAAACCTACTACTGCTTCGCCAGCAATACTTCCCCCTGCATATGTGACCTTTTTCATTTATCCCAGGAGTGGGGCCACAAATAGCCAACGTGGCACCATCATCCCCAGAGCCCCTTACAAAACCTCCTTCTCCCCCTCTCTCGAGATTTTTTCCCAATTTTCTTTGCCTATCTGGCACTTCTACATCAACAACTGACCCAACAACCACAAACTTGTTTTCAGTAGTAGCAATTTCAGATTCAACATCAAGATTACCTTGCTCAGAATTTGATGAACCTGGTGTTTCATCCTCATTAACAGATTTGAAGGATTCACTTGAAGATTCATACATATGAACCTCGCTGGCTTTAAGAATTTCCTCCATAAATTTTGCACGAGAGCAAGAAGCAACTGATTTTCTGGCCAATACATTTACTCTTCGTGCCCTGGGGGCTGGGGGGTAGGTGTTTGTTCAGGAGTGGATTCAAGAACTGGAGGGTTTTGGGGAGATGAAGATCTGTTTGGTGAATGTGAACTGTAAACTGAAGTAGAATTAGGACTACAATTTTCTTCCTCGTGATCAGACTTTGTGTAGGAAGATGAAGCAGGGGGTGGTGCAGACATTGTTATGTATTTTTGGAAGTAAAGAGATGATCAGTTTTTGTTAGAAGAGGAATAAACTTGGTTCGACTTATTCTGTTATAAAGAAGGGAGGTAATGATGGCCCTTTTCATAAGATGTGGCTATTAGTTTATACAACGGGCAGAACATTTACTCAAGTGGGAGTCTGATGGATGTAGGAGTGTCATTGATTAGACAGTTAAGAGATCCGTACCTGTAGGCTAATTGAGTACCGATGGGACTTCTTGGAATGGGTTCATTTAGGGATAAGTACAAAGAATTTGAAATGAACCAAATATAGATAGAATCCTGCTCATGTGTAACTGTAATTAATTCAATAATTGTATGTAAGATGAGCACGTACCTTGTCAGTAAGATGAACCAGCAGGGATGAACCAGGTTCATCATGTTAAAGTCTTTAATTCGCCTCAATTTACAAAGATAGAAGAACATCATTAGCAACCAGGGAATCATATTAATACATGGAAAGTGAGTATGGTAGTAAAGTCATGATGCTGAGCAATGATTAGTCCGGTCGAAGATCTATGTTAGTGTTTCTAGCCAAAAAAAAAATTCATTTTTTTTTCATTTTTTTTCAATTATGTGATCTTAATCATCCCTAATTCAAGACGGTTTCTCTCAAAATTCTCCCTACTTAGTGCTTTAGTAAAGATATCTGCAATTTGTTGGTCAGTAGCACAAAATTCGATTGAGATCATTCCTTTTTCATAGTTATCCCTTAGGAAATGATGTCTAACATCTATGTGCTTAATTCTTTTATGATGAACCGGGTTCTTAGTCATACTAATTGCACTGGTGTTGTAACACAAAATAGGAATGCATCCAACCTCTATACCAAAGTCCATGAGTTGGTTCTTGATTCATAGCAACTAAGCACAGCATGAGGCTGCACCCACATATTCAGCCTCAGCAGTAGACAAGGCTACTGAATTTTGTTTCTTGGTGGCCCAAGACACAAGGCAAGAGCCCAAAAAGTGAGCCATGCCTGAAGTACTTTTCTTGTCAACAAGGAAATCTGCATAATCAGCATCAACATATCCTACAAGGTCGAAATTACTACCTTTAGGATACCAAAGGCACAAATCAGTGGTGCCTTTCAAATATCTCAAAATTCTCTTCACTGTAGTTAGGTGTGACTCCTTTGTATTTGCCTAAAACTTAGCACACAGTCCTACACTGAACACAATATCAGGTCTGCTGGCAATGAGATATAATAGAGACCCAATCATCACTCTGTATAACTTCTGATCAACGGATAAACCAGGTTCATCCACATCTAATTTTGTAGATGTGGATATGGGGGTGTCTATTTCCTTTGAGTCTTCCATTTTAAATTTCTTGAGCAATTCTTTCACATACTTTTGTTGATGGGTCATCGTTCCATTTGAGCTTTGCTTGATTTGCAAGCCTAAGAAGAAGTTTAGCTCACCCATCATACTCATCTCAAACTCACTCCCCATAACTATAGAAAACTCCTTACTCAATTTTTCTTAAGTCGCCCCAAATATGATATCATCCACATATATTTGCACAACCAGGAGTTCTTTACCTTTTTCCTTAAAGAACAAGGTTCTGTCAATTTTACCTCTTTTGTATCCATGTTCTAGGAGGAATTTTGATAGACGCTCATACAATGCTCTTGGTGCTTGTTTGAGACCATAAAGAGCCTTGTCAAGTTTGTATATATGGTCCGGTGACTCCTTGATTTCAAAACCTGGAGGTTGTCTGACAAATACATCTTCCTTCAGATAGCTATTGAGGAAGGCACTCTTAAAATCCATCTGATGGAGAGTGAATTCCATGTGTGCAGCAAATGTTATAAGAAGTCTGATTGCCTCCAGTATTTCCACAGGGGCAAAGGTCTCATCATAGTCAATTCCCTCTTCTTGACTGTATCCTTGAACAACCATTATAGCATTGTTTCTTGTAACAGTTTCATCCTCATCAAGCTTGTTCCTGAAGACCCACTTTGTGCCAATCACTGATCTATCTAGTGGTCTGGGTACCAAGTGCCACACTTGGCTTCTTTCAAATTGATTCAGCTCTTCTTGCATGGATTTACCCAGTCAGCATCCTGTAGGGCTTCACCAATGTTCTTTGGTTCAATCAAGGATACAAAGGAACCAAACGCACACAGATTATTCAAAGAGGATCTTGTTTTGATTCCTTACATTAGATATGTTATGATGTTCTCAGGAGGGTGAGAACTCTGATATCTGTGTGGTTTGAGAACCAACTAATCACTTCTAGATAGTCCCATGGTGTCTTGTCGTTGTGGAATAGGATTAGGGCCAAGGTTCATATGTTGAGTTCACCCTATCGTGTTACTTGGGGTAGATGGACCAGGTCCATCACCTGGTCCATCTTCCATGTTTGCTTCAATGTTTTCACTGCTTCTCACTAGTCCAAGCTCCTCATCTTCTGGTTCCTGTCTCCCAGCAAGAGTGTTAGTTTCATCAAAACAACATGTACACTTTCTTTTACACACATGGTTCTTTTATTATACACTTTATAAGCTTTGCTATGTGATGAATATCCTAAGAATACTCCCTCATCACTTCTGAGATCAAATTTTCCTAAGGAATCTTTGTCATTATTGTGCACAAAGCACTTGCATCCGAAAGCCCTAAGGTGGGATATGTTGGGCTTTCTCCCTTTAAGTAATTCATAAGGAGTTTTCTCTACTAGAGGCATGGTCATGCATCTATTTATTATACAACATGCAGTGCTCATTGCTTTTGCCCAGAAGCTATGAGGTAGTTTGCTAGAAAGAAGCATGGTTTTTGCCATATCTTCTAGAGTTCTATTCTTTCTTTCAACAACCCCATTTTGCTGTGGGGTGCTAGGGGCAGAGAAATTATGATTGATACCATGTTCATCACAGAACTCAGCAAACTTTGCATTCTCAAATTCAGTACCATGATCAGATCTTATTGATGCTAGTTGATTTCCTAACTAATTTTGAGTTTTCTTGACAAATGAGGTGAACATATCAAATGATTCATCCTTAGATGTCAAAAATAAGGTCCAAGGGAACCTTGAATAGTCATCAACTAGCACCATACATATTTCTTACCACCGCTGCTCAGAGTTCTCATAGGACCACATAGGTCCATTTGAACCAGTTCCAACGTCCTGGTTGTACTGACCATTTCTTTATTTTTGAAAGAGTATCTTACCTGCTTCCCCCTTGCACATGCCTCACAAACTTTGTCTTCCTTGAACTTAATGTTAGGAAGCCCTACCACTAAGTCTTTAGAGACTAGTTTGTTTAGCTGATTTAGACCTTCGTGACCAAGTCTTTTGTGCCACAGGAGGGGATCACTGTCCAAAACACTTAGGCAAGAGAGTTCATATTCAGAAAGTGTGGACAAGTCTATGACATAGGTGTTATTTATTCTTTTCCCTGCAAAACAATCTTGTCAGTAAGCAGGTTAATCACAAAACATTTTGTGGAAGTAAAGGCAACCAGGTTACCTCCGTTACACAGTTGTGATACACTTATCAGGCTATATTTCAAGCCATCTATTAGATACACACGTTTAATGGATTGTGTGTCATCCTTACCTACCTTACCAACCCCAATAATTTCACCCTTCTTTCCGTTTCCAAATGAGACATTTCCTTCTTTGAGACTTTCAAGTGAAAGGAACTGTTCCATGTTCCCTGTCATATGCTTTGAACAACCACTATCCAAATACCAAATTTGGCTGCCTCCTCTCACTTGAACTTACAAAAAGGAACCAGGGGTTAGTTTTAAGAACCCAAACTAGTTTGTTTCCTTTTCTATGAGAGAATGGATGAATCAAGCTTTTTCTAGCCCAATTCGGTAGCCAATTTTTCCTTTTAACAAAACTCTCATTTCTTCGACTGGCCTGCTCTTTTGCAGTACACTCAATTTTGTAGTGGCCAGTCTTACCACAATGGGTGCAGATTTTATTCTCAGGGAGAGTGAGATACTTGCTTTTGGGATCCCACTTGGGCAATTGACTCCCAAAGACAATCCCTCTCCGGTTGCTACTATGATTCTCTTGAAGCCATATCAAGGCATCAGAGGATTTATTCCATTTACAAGTTCGATCTAATTCATGGTTGACTTTACCAAGTGCTTCTTTAAGAGTTCTTATTTGTTCACCCTTGGCATACATTTTATCTTTTAGTTTTCCCACATTTTCTTCTAACATGATATGAAAATGATCAACAACCTTTTTACTAGATCCTATCTTTAGCTTTAAGTTTTCCGATTTTAGTTCTAGAATCTCAGTTTGAAGTGGATGAAACGAGTTCAACAAGACAGTATTCAACAAGACAGTATTTTTCCCAGGTTCATCCATTTTGCTTTTAGCATTTCACATTCTGTAGAGAGTTGTTCCTTCTCTTTGGTTGTTTCTTCGGAATCATCTATGAATCAAGTAGCAACTCAGAATTTTTCCTTAGATAGGAACTTTATTTTATTTTTAAGATGGGAGATATTTACCTCTGGTTCTTTATGTGATTCCTCATTGAATTCTCCAATTGCCATGAGCGCCTGATCTTCATTCTCACCATCTTCTGATTCTTCATTTGAACTTTACCCCAAGCAGCAACCATAGCTTTTGTTGTGGTTTTCTTGGGTTGGACCTGTTCCTTCTTTCATATGTCTCCTTTTTCCATTCTACTTCCCACTGAGGACAGTTCTTGATAAGATGGTCAGTTTTTACACACTTGTAGCATCCCTCGTTGGTTGCCCTTTCTAGAGCTTTTTATTTGTTATCCTCCTCTAGAGATGCCCTTCTTCCTTATTAGAAAGTTTCTGAATTCTTTGGTAATCATGGCCATCTCATTTTCCTCAAGATCTGCTCCCTCAGTGATTCTCAGTGCTAGACCCCCCTCCTTCTTTGGACCATCCATCTTCATTGTTTGCCTTCTAAGCTCATATGCAGTAAGGTTTCCAATTAGTTCATCCAATCTAATAGTTGCCATATTTTTTGATTCCTGGATAGCAGTGATTTTTCTTTCCCAGGAGATCTGTAAGACCTTTGTCAGGATCTTCTCTACCCTATTTGTTTAACCAAAGAGTTAGACCCTTTGACTAAAGCTTATTTTTAAGATGAATATAGGTTACTGATAATCAAGATAATGGAAATAAATAATAGATAATATTGGAGAAATATAGAGTTGATTGTATTCGAGAATCAGACGCTATTACAAGATGTATTTGACAATCAACTTACCTGGTCTCGTTTCGAGAGATTCATTAGGAGTATCTCATCTTCCTGAGTTTTCCAACCCAGATTGAGGATTTTCCATGGTGATGGTGTTATTGGGGGGTGGCGTCGCGTGTAGGTAACGCTGCCTGTAATCCACTCACAAATTCTTGCAAAGCTTGGCTCACATACTTTGCAATCATTTTCTTTACACGATCTTGTTCCACAATTCGATCATTATCACCATTGTTGTTATTGGATCTTTCTGGGGTTTGTTCCCTCGAACCACGTGGGGTTCCTGAAGGTGATTGAACCGGGGTTCCACTCCTTTGTTGGTTTATGTCGTTGGGGTTTGAAATAATTCAGAGGATATCACTTGAAAAGTAAACAAAGGTTATCAGGTTCCCAGTAACAGAACCAATTTGTTTCACCAAAGAGCTAGACCCTTTGACTAAAGCATATTTTTAAGATGAACACGGGTTACTGATAATCAAGATAATGGAAATAAATAATAGATAATATTGCAGATATATAGAGTTGATTGTATTCGAGAATCAGATGCCTTTACAAGATATATCCCCCTCCCTTATATAGGAGATTCTTACAGTGTACGACTCTTGCTATGGTTACTCATTAATGACTAATTATGACATTAATGAGGCGTTACAAAGGATAATGGTAATTGGGGTTCAGTTACATACCGTTAGAGTAATCAATTGTGGGTCCCTGAATCTACTCGTAGCTTTGTCTAGATTCATTCTGACCGTGCCTCTCTCCCGTTTTGAACAAGTTGAATTTCCCGTGGCTGATAAGTTCGTAGGTTTACAGAACTGTGCCTCTTTGTATTGTATCTCTTCAAGGAGTCACGTCCAGCTATCGCATTTTCTTGTGTCCACATGACTGGCTTAGTTGTCAAAAGCTGGCTTACGTGTGAAACTATTTTTTACCAATACACTGTCCTCTTCAAGAATGACTCTACCAAGAGACTTAAGCTCATTTCTCAAAGTTGTGAACCTTGTGTACATCTCTTGTATTGTCTCTCATACTTTCATAGTAAAGTTTTCATACAGTGAGTATAGAAGAGTACCTCTTGATCTTTTTACCTGAGCTGTTCCTTCATGGGCTACTTGCAAGGTATCCCAGATTTCTTTGGCAGTGGTGCAGCTTTGGATTCTGCTATACTCGTCTGGATCTAGTCCACACACTAGCCACTTCTTGTTCTTTGCATTCTTTTCCCATTTCTTCAGATCCTCAGTAGTGCAGTCAACTCTAGTCTTTGGTACATCTATACCTTCAGCAGTCTTCATCATGGTAGCTAAAGGACCATCAGTGACTATGTCCCAGAGTTCATAGTCTTCTCCAATCAGGTGGTCCTTCATCCTGCTCTTCCACCAAGAGTAATACTTGCCATTGAAGAGTGGTGGCCTTGCAGTTGATTGACCCTCCCAATTTCCATGTGGTGCATTCATTTTGACCTTTTCCAAGGTGTTACCTGCTCTGATACCAATTGATGTCTTATACATCAATACCACACAATAAGGGGGTGATTTGTGTGGTGTCCAATTTTTTGAGTGTTGTCTCAATAGAAGAACCTGGTTCTTCTTGGTGTTCCAACTTCTACTAGTGCGGAATAATAAATGTAGTAAAGTAAAATCACAGAGAGTTTTCCGTGGAAAACACCTGGCTCAAAAGGTGAAAAAACCACGACCTACAGGATTTTCCCAAACTCTTCACTACAACTCTGAGCCAAACTGCATTTACAAAATCAACCCTTTTGTAAACCTAAGGACTAAATCTAATCCCTTTGTAGAAACCTTGCCTCTAGCTAATTGTGACAAGCTTCAATTTAACTCTAACTTGAACAACGTGTACCTATTACAATTGCTTCTAATAAAGTTGAAATATACAATATTAAATCACCTACTACAACCAACTAGACTCGAAAGACAAATAGATGGAACTGGTTCTTCTAGCTGGTCAGTAGCCTTTGTATCGCACAAGGATTCTGCTTGCAAAATTTCTCTAGTAATTTTTCCTTCAGTTCTTGCTTCAATTCTGTCGATGTGCGAATTATTCTTCAGTAGGAATACTTTATCATTATATAGGGCCAGAAGTTAAGATGTTCTTGTTTAGTTCTAATGCAACTATTCCTTGGTGGAAGAGTTTCTGTTTATCTCAACTTCCTTCCTTTATTTCTGTCCTTCCTGAACTCGAACTCTAACCCCTTATCAATTTGCAACCTTTTTCGCATTAGGATACAACCTCATAGTTCATAGATAACTCACATATCACATTTATCTCGTGTGCATGTACGGTTCTTGTGCCAATTGGTTCGTTCGAGATGTTTCCCCTGATGGACCTGGTTCAACTGAGTAGGAATTTGTCAATCTTCAAAATCATACGGTGACTTGGGTCAACACCCACCTTCTCAGACAGCTCGAGGTGGAGGTCGGGGAGGTCGAGGTTGCCCTAGATGGGGAGGCCAGACCAGATATTATGCCCTTCCATCCCGTTCAGAGGTCGTCACTTCAGATTCAGACATCACAGGTATAGTCCCTGTCTTTCATAAGGATACATCAGTATTATTTGACCCAGGCTCTACATACTCATATGTGTCTACTTATTTTGCTTTGCATTTGGTGATAGCTCGGGATTCTTTGAGTTCCCTTGTTTATGTTTCTACTCCCGTGGGAGATTCTCTTGTTGGGGACAGCGTATATCGGTCATGTTTGATTGTTATCAGTGGTTTTGAGACCAAAGATGATTTGTTATTACTCGGTATGGTAGATTTTGATGTTATCTTGGGAATGGACTGGTTGTCGCCCATTATGCTATTCTTGATTGTCACGCCAAGACTGTGAAGTTGGCTATGCTAGGCTTACCGAGATTAGAGTGGAGAGGTACCTCAGAGTATGCTCCCCACAGGGTCATTTCTTTTCTTAAGGCTCCACGGATAGTTGAGAAGGGATGTGATGCGTATTTGGCCTATGTGAGAGATGTTAGTGTTGATACCTCTTCAGTTGAGTCAGTCCCAGTAGTGAGGGACTTCCCTAATGTTTTTCCAGCTGATCTTCTGGATATGCCGCCTGACAGAGATATTGATTTTGGCATTGATTTGTTGCCGGGCACTCATCCCATTTCGATTCCTCCCTATCACATGGCTCCTCTTGAGTTAAAGGAGTTGAAGGAGCAGTTGCAGAATTTGCTTGATAAGGGTTTCATCAGGACCAGTGTATCACCTTGGGGTGCCCCGATATTATTTGTGAAAAAGAAGGATTGTTCTATGCATATGCGTATTAATTATCGGCAGTTGAACAAGGTTACAGTGAAGAACAGGTACCATTTACCCCACATTAATGATTTATTTGACCAGTTACAGGGTGCCAGGGTATTTTCCAAGATTGACTTTCATTCTGGCTATCATCTGTTGAAGTTTTGGGAGCCAGACATCCCGAAGACTGCCTTCAGGACAAGATATGGCCACTATGAGTTTCTTATCATGTCATTTGGGCTGACCAATGCCCCAGCAGCCTTTTTGCATTTGATGCACAGTGTGTTCCGGCCTTATCTTGATTCCTTGGTCGTTGTGTTTATTGACGACATCTTTGTGTATTCTCGGTCCCAGTAGGATCATGAGCAGCACTTGAGGATTATGCTTTAGACTTTGAGGGAGAAGAAATTGTATGCAAAATTTTCTAAGTATGACTTTTGGCTCGATTCAGTGACATTCTTAGGCCATGTGGTGTCTTGTGATGGGATCAAGGTAGATACGAAGAAGGTGGAGGCGGTGCAGAGTTGTCCTAGACCGTCATCAGCTACTTCGATCCGCATTTTCCTTTGTTTGGCAGGGTACTATCACCCCTTTGTAGAGGGATTTTCATCTATTGTAGCACATATGACCAGACTGACCCATAAGGGTGATCCGTTCAGGTGGACTGAGGAGTGTGAGAAGAGATTTTAGAATCTCAAGATAGCCCTGACTACAGCTCCAGTGTTGGTATTTCCTACGAGTTTAGGGTCATATATAGTCTATTGTGATGCCTCAAGGATTGGCCTTGGAGCGGTATTGATGCAGGACGGTAGGGTGATTACCTACATGTCCAGACAGTTGAAAGTATATGAGAAGAAATATCCAGTTCACGATCTCGAGTTGGCATCTATTATTCACACCTTGAAGATCTCGCGTCATTATTTATACGGTGTTCCCTGTGAGATTTTCACGGATCACTGGAGTTTACAGCACTTGTTCAGGCAGAAGGACCTTAATTTGCGACAGTGGATGCTATTGGAACTACTCAAGGACTATGACATCACTATATTATACCACCCGGGAAAGGCCAATGTGGTGGCCGACGCCTTGAGTTGCCGGGCGGAGAGTTTGGGGAGTTTGACATATCTTCCGGCAGTTGAGAGGCCCTTCTCGTTGGATATTCAGGCCTTAGCCAATCAGTTCATGAGATTGAATCTTTCAGAGCCTTGCTGGGTATTAGCTTATGTGGTTGCCCGGTCTTCTCTTTATGACCACATCAGAGAGCGCCAGTAAGATGATCTCCACCTTCTAGTTCATCAGGACAAGGTTCGGCGAGGTGATGCCAGAGATGTGTCTATAGGTGATGATGGTGTGATGAAGATGCAGGGTCGTATCTGTGTTCCCAATGTAGAGGAGGCCCATAGCTCGCAGTACTCCATTCATCCGGGTGCCATGAAGATGTACCAGGACCTGAGACAGCATTATTGGTGGAGGAGGATGAAGAAGGACATAGCTGGATTTATGGCAAAGTGTCTCAATTGTCAGTAAGTTAAATATGAGAACCAAAGACCAGGAGTATTGTTTTAGTAAATTGATCTTCCAGAGTGGAAGTGGGAGTGGATCACCATGGACTATGTAGTTGGACTTCCTCGGACTTTGAGAAAGTTCGATGCTATTTGGGTGATTGTGGATCGGCTGACCAAGTCAGCCCATTTCATTCCAATGTTGACCATATATTCCTTAGAGAGGTTGGCTGAGATTTATATCAGGGAGATTGTCCGCCTTCACGGTATTCTAGTATCTATCATTTTAGACAGAGGTACACAATTCACTTCACGGTTCTGGAGAGCCGTTCAGCAGGAGTTAGGCACCAGGGTGGAGTTGAGTACAACTTTTCACCCTCAGACGAACGGGAAGTCCAAGAGCACGATTCAGATTCTTTAGGATATGCTCCGTGCTTATGTGATGGAGTTTGGAGGGTCATGGGACCAATACTTTCTAGTTGAAGAGTTTGCTTATAATAACAGCTACCACTCCAGCATTCAGATGGCACCGTATGAGGGTTTGTATGGTAGACGGTGTCGGTCTCCAGTGGGATGGTTCAAGCCGGACGAGGCCCGATTGTTAGGTACAGATTTGGTCTAGGATGCCCTATACAAGGTGAAGGTGATTGAGGAGAGACTCCACATAGCTCAGTCCAGACAGAAGAGTTATGTGGATCGGAAGGTTCGTGATTTTGCATTTATGGCTGGTGATCGGGTTTTGCTTCGAGTATTGCCTATGAAAGGCGTCATGAGGTTTGGGAAGAAGGATAAACTGAGTCCGAGATTCATTGGTCCTTTTGAGATATTATAGTGTGTTGGGGAGGTTGTTTATGAGCTTTCCTTGCCTCCCAGCCTAGCAGGAGTTCATCCGGTATTCCACGTCTCTATTCTCCGGAAGTATCACGGCGATCCGGCTCATGTATTTGACTTCAATTCATTCCAATTGGACAAAGATCTATCTTATGTTGAGGAGCCAGTAGCCATTTTGGATATGCAGGTCAAAAAACTCAGGTCAAAGAATATTGCATCAGTAAAGGTTCAGTGGAGGGGTCAGCCGGTCGAGGAGGCGACTTGGGAGACCGAGCAAGATGTGCACATCCAGTACCGTGATTTTATCACAACTTCAGGTATGTCTTTATACTCTTTCGAGGACGAACAATTTTCTTAAGAGTGGGAGAATGTAACGACTCAGTCGGTCGTTTTGAGAGTTAGTGCCCTGATCCCCTAATAATTGCTTTTCCCACATTTGTTTCTGGTTTTGGGTCTTGCCGGAGTGATTAGTGTTGAATTTTGAGAGTTACGGGACACATAGTCCCTAAATATGAGTTTAAGCTTTAAAAATCAGACCGTAGTTGGAACTGTGTAAAGACGGGCTCGAAATGGAATTTCGTCGACTCTATTAGCTCCGTTGAGTGATTTCGGGGTTAGGAGCGCGTCCAAAATGTGTTTTCGAGGTCTGTAGTAGAGTTAGGCTTGATTTGTCGAAAGTTAGAATTTCGGCCGATAGGTGAAATTTTGATATCGGGCTCGGAATGGGATTCTGAAAGTGGTTGTACATCCGTAGTGGATTGTACATCATTTGTGACATATGTGTCAAATTTGAGGTCATTCGGACTAGTTTTGACGTATTTCGGCATCGTTGTGGATTGTGGAAAATTTATATGTTCTTAGGCTTGAATCCATGTATAATTTGTGATTTTGGTGTTATGTGATGTGGTTTAAAGGCTCGACTAAGTTCGAATGAGGAATTAGGACTGGTTGGTAGGTTTGGTTGAGGTCCCCGGGGCCTCGGGGGTGTTTCGGATGCTCAACGGGTCATTTTTAGCCTTGTATTGATTGCTGGTTTTCTTTTGTGAGTGCAACAAGATTTTATTCATCGTGATCGCGTGAGGGAGTCCGCGATCGCGTAGGGTAATTGGAGGCCAGATAGGATTTAATGCATCGCGATCACACGAAACGGAACGCAATCGCGTAGAGTAGGCAGCTTGGTCACTGCGTTCGCATGGGTTGTGTTGCGTTCACGTAGGAGGAATAGGGCAGCAGTGGAAATTAAGTGGTCCTCTACGTGGTCGCGTGAAGGAAACCACGATTGCGTAGGTCAGTGAAGTAAAGCACCGCGTTCGCGAACAGATTCCCGTGATCGCGTAGTGCATTTCTAAGGCGCGTGTGGTTTACTCTTCGCGATCGCGTCTGGCTTTCCGCGATCGCACTATGTGTGTGCCTGGGCAGAAATTTAAATACCAAAATCGAGGGTTTAAGCTAAAATTCATATTTTGAACTTGGGAGCTCGAAGATTGGCAATTTTTGAAGATATTTTCACCTGGGCGATTAGGGTAAGTAATTCCTACTCGGTTTTGACTAATCTCCACGAATCTATGCTTAATTCATCATTTAATTCCGAATTTGGGGTGAAAATTGGGAAATTTTGGATAAAGTTCTTAGACCGAGTTTTTGAGTTTCGATCGAGATTTTGGTATCTGATTCGAGTAATTTTTGTATGGTTAGACTCGGGAGTGAACGGGTGTCCGGAATTTGTTACATTTACTCGATTCCGAGACGTGGGCCCGAGGGACATTTTTGGTGATTTTCCTATCTGTTATTCATTCGCATTGCATATTTAAATGGGGACTACGGACGTATTCTGGGAGATCACCCATATACTGCATATTTAAATTGGGGACAACGGACGTATTCTGGGAGATCCCCCCTGGAGTGCATATTTAAATTCGGGACTACAGACGTATTCTGAGAGATCCACATTGTACTGCATACTTATATGGGGACTACGGGACANCATATACTGCATATTTAAATTGGGGACAATGGACGTATTCTGGGAGATCCCCCCTGCAGTGCATATTTAAATTGGGGACTACAGACGTATTCTGAGAGATCCCCACTGTACTACATACTTATATTGGGACTACGGGACGGTATCCCGGGAGATTCCACTTGTTATACGTTGTGCTGAGCCGAGGGCTCCATTTTACTGTTTTATTTCTGATTATTCTTTGACTGTCTACTCTAGAACTTATTTCTCTTCCGTACAATTTAAATTTTTTTATTTATAAATCTAGTAGAGCCTTAACTGATCTTGTCACTACTTGACTGGGGTTAGGCTTGGCACTTACTGGGTATAAGATGTGGTGTACTCATGCCCTTCCCTACACATGTTTTTCGTGTGCAGATCCAGGTTCGTGTTCTCAATCTCGTGGCTAGTGGTTATTGTAGCTTCATCGAGGAGACCGTACGGTATTTCTACCGCGTCCGCAGAATCCTCCGAGTCACCTTCCATTCCATCTTATAGAGACACTAACTATGTCTTTTCTTTTCCGGATTTGTATTGAGCTATAATAGTGTAGAAGCTTGTGACTGTGTTGTGACAATCGGGGTCTTGGGGTACATATATTGTACATGTCGAGCGGCGATGTTATGCTTATCTAGACTTTTCTCCTCCTGTCTTTACTTTTATCGTATTTATTTAAGTTTTATCCGCAAATTTAGGCTTACCTAGTCATAGAGACTAGGAGCTATCACGACACCTTTCGGAGGGTAAATCGGGTCGTGACAGATGCGTAGGCTTTTAATTTTCTATGCTGCATTAATACACACCCAAGGCCAACCCCCGAAGCATCACAATAAACAATGAACCCTTCGGTTCCTTCCAGTAGCGTCAAGACTGGACCTGAGGTCAACCTCTCCTTTAACTCCTCAGAACTTTTCTCGCAAGCGTCAGACCATTGAAACTTGACTTTCTTCTGAGTTAATCGAGTCAAAGGGGACGACCTAGAAGAAAATCCTTCTACCCAACGCCTATAATAGCCTGCTAGACCCAAGAAACTTCTTATATCTGATACTGAGGTGGGTCTAGGCCAATTCTTCACTGCCTCTATTTTCCGAAAGTCCACCTTCATGCATTCCCCTGAGATGACATGGTCCAAAAATGCTACTGATTTTAACTTCAATTCACACTTAGAAAATTTCACATATAGCTTGTAATACTGTAGTGTCTGTAACACAATTCTGAGATGTTCTACATGGTCAGTCTTGCTACGGGAATAAATCAAGATGTCATCAATAAACACAATAATGAATAGATCAAGATAGGTCTTGAAGACCCTATTCATAAGGTCCATGAAAGTTGCTGGTGCATTCGTCAAACCAAATGACATTACCACAAATTTGAAATGCCCATACCTAGTCATGAAAGATGTTTTTGGAATATCGACTTCTTTAACCTTTAACTGATGGTATCCCGGTCTGAGGTCAATCTTGGAATAGCACTGGGCACCCTGAAGTTGATCAAATAAGTCATCTATTCTGGGAAGAGGGTACTTGTTCTTGATGTTGACTTTATTCGGCTGATGATAGTCAATGCACATGCGCAAAGACCCATCCTTCTTTCGGACAAACAGGACTGGTGTGCCCCAAGGTGAGAAACTTGGCCTTATGAATACCTTATCTAGAAGATCTTTCAATTGGACTTTCAGCTCATTCAACTCTGCTGGAGCCATTCTATAAGGTGGAATAGATATACGCTTAGTGCCGGGAGTAGATCAATTCCAAAGTCAATCTCCCTATCGGGAGAGACTCCGGGAAGATCTTCGGGGAACACTTCTGGGAACTCATTTACAGTTGGTACCAATTGGAGAGTGGGAATCTGAGCATCTGCATCCTTAACTCGAACCAGGTGATAGATATACCCTTTAGAGATCGTCTTTCTGGCTTTAAGATAGGAAATAAACCTACCCCTAGGTGTTACTGCATCACCCTTCCATTCTAAGACTGGTTCACCGGGAAATTCAAAACTTACTACTTTGGTTCTACAACCCACTGTGGCATAACAAGACTCTATCCAATCCATACCCATGATCACATCGAAGTCTACCATCTTCAGTTCTACTAAGTCTGCTACAATAAGACGATGATACACTTTAAATGGACATCCCCTATAGATACATCTAGCTATAACTGATTCTCCAACTAACTTCGAAAGGTTCACACAACTTTTCTGGTTCTACCCCAAATTGCTTAGCAATATATGGAGTTACATAAGATAGGGTGGATCTCGGATCTATAAGAGTGTAGACATCAAAAGTGAATATTGTTAGCATACATGTGACAACATCTCCCCGAGCCTCCGTATCCTGACGGTCTGCCAGGGCATATAAGTGGTTTCGACCACCGCCTGCATTACTAGACTTTGTTGCACCACGCCCTAGCTAGGCCTGAGGGTTATGAGGGGCTGCTGAATTAGTGGACTGAGCTACATTGCCTACATTGTTCCGCCTTGCTGATGGATAGTCCCTCAAGAAGTGGCCTTGCCGACCACACCCAAAGCAATTATTTGTGCCCAAATGACACACCCCTGGGTGCTTCTTACCACACGTGCTGCAAGTAGGGTACTCAAGGTCTTTATAGCCCACACTAGTCTGTGACTGTGAGTCTACTGCTCTAAAAGTTTGGCTTTTCTTGTTAAACTTGGACCTCTAAACTTGTGCATTAGCTGAAGATGGAGCAGGTCCTGATTTCGATTTCCTGAAGAACTGGCGATTGCCTCTTGCCTGAGATCCCCCATGGCTGAAATTTCCTGCAGACCTAGCTTTCTTGTTGAATTCCCTGTCCTTCTCTCTCTCCGCTCTTCTTCCTTCAACCTGTCTTCGTTCCCTTGAACAAAGGCAACCATCTTAGTGATGGTCATGTCATTATTATGAGCAGCCATATTAGCATCAGCAAACAAGTCATCTGAAAGCCCCAAAATAAACCACCTAACTCTGGCCCTCATATCACGTACCATTTTCGGAGCATACCTAGCCAGAGAGACGAACTTGAGGTAGTACTCATTCACATTCATATCATTCTGTTGGAGTCTCTCAAACTCCAAAGCCTTAGCTTCCAAGACCTCAATGGGTAGAAAATGCTCAAGAAACGTATCTGTAAACTGCTTCCAAGTTGAAGAAGTTGCATCCTCCCCTCGGGACTCTTCCCATGTTTCATACCAAGTGTTGGCAACATCCTTCAGCTGGTATGCAGCAAGATCTGCTGCCTCAGTGTTTGTAGCATTTATCACTCGAAATATCTTCTGAAGTCCATCATTAAAGTTTTGTGGATCCTCATCATTTTTTGACCCTATGAAGACTGGAGGTTTCATGTTGAGGAATTCCCTGGACCTGGAACTACCCGTCTCATGAACAACACTTGTTCCCTGCCTTTGTGCCTGAGTAGCAACAATCTGGGTGAGCAACTGGATAGCTCCCCTGACATCCATGTTTGATGCACTGAGCACTGAGCCCGATGCAACCCCCTGGGCTATAGTGTCCTCCTCTTGGGCAGCATTAGTTGTAGCCCCTTCTCGAGTAGGTGAGCCCCTCCTGGTGTACTTTCTTGTTGCAGGCATTTTTCTGAAATACGCAATTTCACATGAGTTAGAAAGAATCCTGTAAGCATAGCTCTAACTGCACGTTCTAAAGTACGAAAGAAATGGAACAATCCTAGATGTATTGGTTGTCAACTGTTTATTCGTGTGGCGCGCACACACACATAAAAGTGATCCCACTGGACACAGCTTCATAGACTCCCTAGGACTCTTGAACCTAGGATCTGATACCAAGCTTTGTCATGCTCCAAACCAAGGAAACTGCTGGAAAATAATGAAAAGTATGGAAGTATAAATGAGTAGCCGACAAGGCTAACACATAAAAGCCTGCTAACATTTGACTAACTGAAGTATAGTCTACAAAGCCTCTAACGAATAATGAGATGCTAACTGTTTACCGAGACAAGGTCCCCACTATACCTTATTAACTGAAAGTACTATAATGACTGAAAAAGGGAGGGATAACGCCCCGAAAGACTGGGGCTCACCAACAGCTGATACGAGATGTCCTAGCGAGAAGATTCGTCAACCTATAAAGTCATTACCTGCATAGCGAGATACAGGCCCCGGGAAAAATGAAACGTCAGTACATTTGAATTGCACTAGTATGTAAAGCAATTGAAGGAAAGTACTGTAAATACTAAAACTGAAACGGATAATTGATAACTGAACTAAACATAGGAAGGAAGGTTACGAATACTCCCTCTTCTGAATGATGGACAACATGTTTATATGATAAACCACAGCCTCATGCCCTATATATATATCTATATATATATATATATATGTGTGTGTGTGTGTGTGTGTGTGTATATATGTGGGTGTGTGTGTGTGTGCGCACACAAGCTACGACCTCCGGCCCAAGTATACGTATACATAACTACGACCTCAGGCCCAATGATGCACAAAGCATAAACTATAGCCTCAGGCCCAAATACAAGTGTTCAACATTCAGGAACTTAGAATCAGCAACTGAGAATCACACTGAAATACATGATTCTGAAATACTGAACCATACTGAGTTACATGACACCAGAATAATGAATAGGGCTAGAGTGAGATATGTACTTATAATAAGTTGATTTTTCATAACTAAAACTCATAGAATATCGAATGATTATGAAACTATGCCATCTAGAGAATAAAAGTGTCACGACCCAAACCGATGGGCCGCGACGGGCACCCGGTACCTTAATCGATCGAGTACCAGCGTAACGTATCATTCTTATTACATCATCATATACACGTGACATACGGGCCTAATAGGCTAACATAATCATTTATAAACTCAAAACATAGGCCGGCAAATCCGTACGATCTTCCACGTATACGAAATATGTCTACAAGCCTCTAAGAGTACATAAATGTCATAAAGGTCGGGATAGAGTCCTGCCATACCAAAAAATACTCGTCTAAATAATACTAACCAAACAAGCGACTCCGAAGCAAATGGAGCGCACCAACACCTTCCGCTGAGTTGATAGCCTACTTGGAGGGCTCTCGACCTGTCTATCGGGACCTGCGGGCATGAAATGCAGCGTCCCTAGGAAAAAGGGACGTCAGTACGAATAATGTACCGAGTATGTAAGGCACATAAATAAGTACATAAGAGACATGGAAGAAATATAGAGCACATGACTCAACCTGTAATCCTGAATAGCTTTGTAAATAATAAATTAGTTTTAGCATCATGCATATGGATATGAATGTCATGTCGTGCATAGGTACATGTTTCATAACATCACCAGCCTCTGAGGGCATCCCGTCATATCATATCGGCCACTGTGGGCAAAATCAACATCGTATACCAGCTGATCAGTTGGTGGTGCGTATATAACGCCATAACCTTTTCGATATCACATATATATATATATATATATATACATATATAAATATATACGCGTATATAACGTCGTTTGAATATACATACATATATACGCGTATATAACGCCGTTTGAACCATATTTCAGCCACTGTGGGCAACATCATCATCATATGCCGTATACATATATTACATATATACGCGTATATAACGCCATTTGTTCATGGGTCAATGTGCATATGTAAATGCATGAAATGCATATGAAATATGTCAATAAAATCTCTCGGTACGTCATAAGGCCATTATGCCTCTGATTAATATCATTAAATAAAGTTTACCAACATACGTATTTTCGAGACCCATGAACAGAAAACAATAATAATTCTTATGAGGACATCAAGAATACAAACACCCCTATTATTGATATGAATAGAGTAATTTATAGAAACTGTGTACTTGCTCATTTCTTCAGTATAATTTGGACCATGCCAAAAGAAAGAAGGGATAGACTTAGCATACCTGACGATTCTATCGATCAATCGGCCGGCTATGCAAAAACCTGGAATCTGCACAAAAATGTGCAAAAGAGTAGTATGAGCACACCACAGCGGTGCCTAGTAAGTATCAAGACTAACCTCGGTGAAGTAGTAACGACGACTAGTCAAGACACCCACTGGTCTAATAAAAACTGAACAAGTATCAATATAGGAATCAGGGAAATAATGATATACACGTAAATGCTACACAATAAAGCTAATAAGACAGTGAATTCGATAAAGAAGGAAAACAATAAGTATCAGCAGAAACTATGTACTACCACAACGGCTAAATAGAACACGGACAACTCCGACATGTAAATATATAACACGAGCATGTAATGACTCAACAACTTCAACCACTTCTACATCAAATTCATAGTCATCTCCACGAGGTTCCGAATCTCGGACAAATCATCATTTACGGGTTCCAATATCCGAACTCTAACACTTGGCATCTTGGGCCCTCATTCGAGTACTAATTGCATGGACGACTCACGTGCCAATTGGGTCATTCCCACCCATACGGTAAGCACAACAAGAGTATTCTTGACAACGACAAGGAGTCCTGAATCCATTAGTAGTACTTAACTACATGTATGCTTGTGCAGGTGTCCTAACATGATTTCAACAACCAATAGACATAAGGAAAACAAGGGCAACACGTACATTTTCATCTCACAAATTCCACAAGAATGAACTCACACAGTAAGTGTTTCAGTACACAATATCAACAACAAGGAATGCCCCCAGGCCAACACAAGTATCACAACAATCCCTGGCATAGCCCACCTTGTCATGCCACGTGTGCAATAGTACAGTATATTCCCGCCTTGTTTCGCCACATGTGCATAAACATGTTCCCACCTTGTCACGCCACATGCGCAACACTCAAATCTCGTATCCTGCCTTATCACGCCACATGTGCAATTATCAATAGTAAGCACGGCACCACAGAAACCTCGTGCAAATCCCATATCAACAACCGGATGGCAGAAACCTCGTGCATGACCACAACCAGTACATCAACAACAACAATAACACAGGCAACGGTTCGGAATACAATTAATACATCAACTCAATAACCTTCGATCACAAGATAGGGAAAACTAGTTCACGGGAAATAAACATAATAAGGAGAGCTAGGCATATTAAGAGATCACTCCACAAGGAAGTAAAATAGCATGTACCAGCCGCCCCTAACTACATGGGTGAAAAGCAAGAAATCAATATAAATCCAATAACTCCATATAAGGCAAGTCACGAACGTATAGAATATCTAAACTTCCTTTAAGGTTGAGCAGATACGAGAATATTCAACAATTCCCACTTAAGGGAAAGCATCAGAGAATAATCATAACTTCATTTAAGACCAAAACAATTATAGGTTGAGTTGAAGATAATTGAAAATTTCAGATACGCAGTTAAGAAGATATAGCATGACATTAATGGAAATAAAACCTTCAGATAAGTCTATTAGAAGTCAAGTAGGCAATATGAGTAAATCCAAAAGTAAGAACTTTCACATTTAAGCAAATAAGATGACACTAGAAATTAGAAAATTCAAGCATGCTGAGGACACTTCATACTCGGCCAATATAAGGATCTAAGATTCCTAAAGGGTCAACTTTCCACAAATAAGTCCGAGCATGCGCTCGTCACCTCGTGTACACGGACTACAATCAACATAGAAGACTCAAATCCTAAGGCGTAATTCCCCCACACAAGGTTAGGCAAGATACTTACCTCAAAGACGACAACCCGCTACTCAAAAATAGACTTCTCGGGCGGGAAGGCCTCCGGACAACTCAAAATCAACTAAAACAACTTCAAAATACAGATAAAATGTATAAGGAACGATTCCGAATAAGAAAGTATCAACCTTTACAAAATCATAAAAATCTACCCCCAGGACCGTACCTCGGAACCCAACAAATTATACAAATTCCGATTACCCATTCCGATACGAGTTCACTCGTACCAAATTTATCCAATTCCGATAACATTTGGTCGTTCAAATCATGAATTTTCATTTTTTGAAGTTTTCTTTCAAAACCCACAATCCCCTCACCCCAAAACACAATTTAAATGATAAAAACAAGAACTAATTCATGAAATATATTTAATTCTAGTGAAAGAACACTTACCCACTCAATTTGTGTGAAAATCCCACAAGGAATCGCCCAAAACCGAGTTATAGAAGTCAAAATATGTTTAAAATGGTGAAACCCCCGATTTTGCAAACTTATATTCTGCCAAGGTGTTATCTGAATCGCGATCGTGGAACATGATTTGCGGTTGCGAAGAAGAAAGAGGAAAGCTGCCCAAGTTTTTCATCGCGAACGCGAAAAGGAGTTCGCGAACGCGGAGGAGGAGAACAGGAAGCTATGCGATCGCGTACTGAATAATGCGAACGCAAAAAACAAAGTTTGGGCGACCAGCAGGGACACATTGCGATCGCGAAAGGATCACTGCGATCGCGATGAAGGAAAAATGGGCGGGGCAAACAGAACACTACGCGATCGCGGCTTGGGCTACGCGATGGCGAAGGAGGGCAACATACACCAAAATAGCAGTTCAAAAAACGGAAAAAAGGACCCGTAGCCCATCTGAACCACACCCGAGGCACCCGAGACCCCGTCTAATCACACAAAGAAGTCATATAACCTAACACGGACTCGCTCGAGGTTTCAAACCACATAAAACAACACTAAAATGATGAATTAAACTAAAAATCAATGAAATTCCTCAAAACTTCTTTAAACATCAAATTTTGCATTTAAGGTCCGAATCACGTCAAACTAAGTTCGTTTCTTACCAAATTTCACAGATAACACATATAAATCATATCGAACCTGTACCGGGCTCCGAAACCATGATACGGGCCCGATATCACAGGTTTCACCTCAAATTTCATTTTCAAAAAGCTTTGTATTTTTCAAAAACAATTTTCTATAAATATTAATTGCTCGGACATGGGACCTCGGAACTCGATTACGGGCATACGCCCAAGTCCCATATTTTCCTACGGACCCTCTGGGACCGTCAAATCTCAGGTCCGTGCCCGTTTATCAAAAACGTTGACTGAAGTCAACTTTATTCAAATTTCTAATAAAAAATTATTATTTTTATCAGTTTTTTCACATAAAGGCTTCCCGACTACACGCCCGGGCTACGCAAACAAATCGAGGTGATATAGAAGGAGGTTTTCACGACCTCGGAACAAAGAATTAGCTAGAATATACGGGATGACCTTTTGGGTCATCACAAGTATGTAATCTTAGACTAATTTTCTTCCATTTCCATTAACACCCATTAGATTTCTAGGCCTAAATCTTGTTCTTAAGGGTAGAAAATTAGGGATTTGGGTAGAGTTAAGGCTTTTTGTATAATTGGGATTTAGACCTCGTTTTGGGGTCCGATTTAAGGATTTAAATCATATTCGGACTCTTGGGTGAATGGGGTGATCAGGTTTTGGTCCGAACCTCGTGTTTTGACCAAGCGGACCGGAGGTCGATTTTTGACTTTTTGGGAAGAATGATAGGAAATGTATAATTAAGTATTGAAATTGAATTATTTAGCGCTTATTGATGTTATTGAGTAAATTACGTCTGGATACAATCGATTTTGAGTCGAGTTCAAAAGGAAAAGCGGTGACTAAGGCTTGATTTTGGTCGTGGAAGTCGAGGTAAGTGTTTGGCCTAACTTTAGCTTGAGGAAATAGGTGTTGAGTCTTATTTTCTATGTGTTTATACCATATTCAACATATAGGTGAGGTGGCGAGTACCTATACGTTGGTGTCAAGCACGCCCGTGAGTCGGAAATTATGAAATATGTGATTTCACTTTAATGGTTGTTCATTCGGTGGAAATTCTTGGTAATGGATATTGTTGAGTATTTGTTCGATTAAGGAATCTTATGTAAAGATATATACTTGAGCGAGATTGGTTATAGTTGTGTCCCTTGTCGGGATGGTGATATTTATACTGTTATTCCCTTGCCGAGATGTTATGATTTAAGATTTACATAGTTGATTTTTCCTTGCCAAACGTCTGCTATTGATACTGTTTGGGTGAGGAAGCGTGTAAAGCACGAAGGGTGATGTCGTATATTGATTATTGTGAGGAAGAGTGTAAAGCACGAAGGGTGATGCCATGTATTGATTATTGTGAGGATGAGAGTGTAAAAGCACGAAGAGTGATGCCGTACCATGTTATGATATTAAAAGTAGGAAGGATGATGTCATGCCATTTCTATTTTTGATTTGGTGAGGATGAGAGTAAAAACACGAAGGGTGATGTCATGCACTTGCTTTTATATTGTTATTTGGTGAGGATGAGAGTACACGCACGAAGGATGATGTCGTGCACTATTTTCTCTGTGATTGTTATTTCCTGCTGTTACTAGATAATTGAACTTTTGTCTTATTTTGTTATTTCTGTTATCTGACATTGCTTTCCCCTAACATGTTTTCCCTTTTCCCTTGTACTTAACTGGTTACTCTTGTTGTTATTATTTCTTCAGAATATTATTAAATTACAGAGGTTGTCTTGATTGTCGTGTCCTAGCCTCATCACTACTTCGCCGAGGTTAGGCTCGACACTAACTCAGTACATGGGATCGGTTGTACTGATACTACACCTGCACGTCTTTTGTTGTGCAGATCCTGGTACAGGACCCTTTGGACATTAGAGCTAGGAGGCTGCCTTCAGTCCAGTCGGAGGCACCGAGGTAGTCCTGTAGGTGTCCGCAAGCCTTGGTGTCCCCTTCTATTTCTTTATTTTTGTTCTAGTTAATTCAGAAACAGATGTATTTACTTCTTTTAGACCATTACATGTATTATTCATAGATAGTCCGTGATATTGTGACTCCAAAGATCTGGGATTTGGTTATTTTGGTATTTCGTAAAAGCAGTGATTTGAGTTATAGATATATAGTCTGTTTCATTTTCATATTTTTATTTATGGAAAATTTTGCATTTCACCCGTATTCGTCTAATAATAAAGGATTAATGAAAATTTGAATATTCACGTTAGCTTGCTTAGTGGGTTCAGTGTTAGGCGCCATCACGGTCCCGCCGATGGCAATTTCGGGTCGTGACATACCTTTATTCAAATTATAGGTAATACAACTAGATTTAAAAAATATTTACATAATATAAAAAGGTACCTATTACATAGAAGAGGAATTGGAAAATATCAAGCGCGAAACAGACACAGTATAAGATATGAGGTGGAGAATGACTATTTGTTAAAACTTTAGGGGGCTTTTGCATCCGTACCCACTTTTTGTGCCACATTTTAACTTATACCCGCTTTGTAAAAAAGTTGCATCGTACCCGCTTTTGTGCATAACTTCAGCATGCGGGGCTGAAGTAGCAAAGGCAATCACGCAAAACTTCAGCATTCTGGTAGACGGGCCTGAAGTAGCTTGCGAACTACAGCTCTATTAAATAGGGAACTTCATCTCTAGAGCTGAAGTTTTTGTCCCAGTTATAAAGACAAAAACTTCAGCATACGGGGCTGAAGTTCCCCCAGTTATAAAGACAAAAACATCAGTATACGGGCTAACTGGGGAACTTCAACTCTAGAGCTGAAGTTTTGTCTTTTCTAAATGGGGAACTTCAGCATACGAGGCTGAAGTTCCCAAGTTATAAAGACAACAACTTCAGCATACGGGGCTGAAGTTCTCCAGTTACAAAGAGCTGAAGTTTTTTCTTTGTAACTGGGGAACTTCAGCCCCGTATGCTGAAGTTCTTGTCTTTATAACTTGGGAACTTCAGCTCTAGAGCTGAAGTTTGTAACTGGGAAGCTCTAGAGCTGAAGTTTTGTCTTTGTAACTGGGGAACTTCAGCCCCGTATGCTGAAGTTTTGTTTTTATAACTGGCGAACTTCAGCTTAACTGGTGAACTTCAGCTCAGCAAGGGAAAGGGGAGCTGAAGTTATTTAAAAAGTGGGTACAAGTTAAAAGTTTTTTAAAAAGTGGGTATAGGTTAAATGGGGGCAACCAAATAGGATGCCCTGCGCAAGTTTTACAAACTTTAGTAACATATAGTTGTTGAAAAAAGCCTTGAATCTTCAAACCTAAGTATATGTGTGATTTATGAGTTTTTGTACTTATCTCAGACTAATGCTTGCTGAAATCCTCTTTAATGACTTTTCCAGATAAAATTCTTATATATTTAGGTGTATTACGAGCATAAAGTGTTTCACATAACTGAATAGTATAAGGGTGTGTCCGCTCACAAAATATTCTTACCTCCTCACAAAATATCAGACCCTTTATATGTTATGCTGAATTTTGTTTTAATTTCCTTTCCTTTTCATACAGGGAAACTAGGATATCATATGGAAAGTTTTTTCTGTCCGTACTTGAAAATTTTGGAGAGTAGGGCTTTATTTAATGTCATCATATCAATAAACTAATGCAAATTCAAGGAGGGCTATGTCCTTTATCCTTCTGAATCCTAGTTTTTCAATGAAATAACGAAAACAATGGGGGAGAACCACATAGGCAAATTATTCTAGACTGAGTTTAATAAGTTCAACTGCTTTTAAAATCATGAATATTTATAATTCATAACATACTAAGACTAAATGTTGGATGTATCTGTGGCTCTTCAGACAATCATACGAAGCATATTGTTACTATTTGGACATGAAAGTATTCAGTTGATCAAAAGAGGCGTGGACTTTAACCAACTATACCAAACGTCGTCCACTTCCTTCTCAATTGTGTACATACTGACTTCTTTCAATCGACGCTTCCAGTAGAAATGCTTAGTTTTGGCATCATCTGGGCATCCTATTAAGGTACGCACCACCTGTGTATTTGAAACAAAACCATAAGATATAGAGAATAGGCTAATTATTATAGGAGAATATAATCAATCAACATTAAGCAAATACCTATACGTTTCAAAGGATGTCCAAATAAAGCAAGAAATTATCTGGAGTAGTTTGTTATTTGTAATTGGAAGTATTGACATGGTCTTGGGATACATTTTCATTAACTCGTCTATGAATGATTCAAGATGCTTCACAGGTCTAAATAGTATCCTACTTTATCAAATCGAGGAACAAAAGTTTCTTTTGTATCTTCATATATAAAGATGGTTTTGGTCTGCAATATTGTCAATGACTACAATTTAACCAAATTCAAGAAGTAATCCATTAATTAATCGAGTAATACAAACAACTAAAATTTTATTTTGAGACTCATGGAACAAAAGAAGATAGAAAACACTTACCTTCTCGCAAAATATTGCTAGTATAAGACCTTTAGAATAGTTGAACTTTTGAACAAAGTGAGGAAGGTCGAAGGGTATTTTGTCACCCTTAAATTAAAATTCCAATAAATTTGGAGCTTCAATCTTGATTTATTCTAGATTCCACAACATCGACAAGGTTAATTTCTTTAGTTTTTTGCTCACAGACTCTATACATTTCAGCTCATCGCAATTTGTTAGGTTCAATTTTGAAATCTTTGAGTACTTAGAGAACATATCTTGATACTGCTGCTCTGTGACGGCACCTCTGAGTATGAGTGTTTCTAAAGTATTGCAAGCATCCATAATTGCAATTTTGCAAGGAACAAGATTGTCCTGACTTCTCTGCTCCCCGCTGTATAAAACGTATCGAAGATTTTGCGCCTGGACTATCAAAATTTTATGTTTGCACAAAACAACCACCAAATTCTCCAAATGTACTAGGCCAAAAACATGTACATTGTTAATACCCTTGCACTTAACTAGTTGTAGAGTCCTCATGAATGGGCATCTAGAAATAACTCTTTGTAATTGATTTTCTAAGATATGAACACTCCATAATTTAAGATTTTCAAGATTACAGAATGTTATGATGTTAGTTTTGCTAATATCAAATTCAAACTTGCACCTCTCTAGTTTCAATGTTTTCATCTATCTAGCTGCATAAATAGAATCAAGTAAACTATAGTACACATCGAAATTCCGACCCTGAAGCTCTAACACTTTGACGTTAAGTTTAGCCACCAAATCAATCCAACGATCTATATGAGAGGTCTATATTTGACGATATGTAATGCTGAATTGTTCAAGACGTAAGTTTTGTTCAACACGGCACCGTAATAATTGATCAACATAATTGATAAATTCTATTGAGGACATACACCTATAGCGGTTTCCATATTGTTCTTGACTGAGTATCAGATTAGGTCGTGAAGTCCAAAAATTGTACCATCTTTTAAAAAAGACACAAATTCGAGAAACCTCTTTCAGGGGAATTTCAGTTTGACATAAGATCTGATGAATGATATGAACAGACAAGTCAGATATTCTATCCTCGGTAGGAATTCATGTTGCCTCCATCCCCTTTGTGGTCTCTGTATAATTGACAAGCGGAAGGTTTTTGTGTATTTCCTACGGGATGGAGGATGCCTTAATTTAAAGAGTAGAATATTTCACATTCAATGGGTCACAACTTTAATTTATTTTCCTTTCCTAAACACGGAAAGTAAACAAATTAATGGAAAGGGCCATGTAATCGTAGTTTTCCATAAATTAGGTTGAAGAATAATTCCTAACTATACTATAATAGAAATTTATTTACCATTTTTATTTAGATTTGTACTTATATATATATATATATATATATATATATATATATATAATATTTCACGTTACATTGGTCACAACTTTAATTTCTTTTCCTTTCTTAAACACAGAAAGTAAACAAACTAATGGAAAGGACCATGCAATCGTAGTTTTCCATAAATTATAAAAATAATTCATAGCTATACTATAATAGAAATACCATTTTTATTTAAATTTGTACTTATATATATATATATATATATATATTTATTTTTTTTTCCATTTGTGTATAACACCATAAATTGTATGTTACTTGTATCTGATATATTGATACAAGTAAATGGCTAATATATCTTAATAATAAAGCACAAATTGAACAGTAATAATTAGTAGATATCGCTTACACAAAAATCTACACATGATATTGTACTACACCTATTTCCCCACTTCGCTTAATTAAACCAAAAGAAACTAGATACTAGTATATGACAAAAGAAACTAGATACAAGTATATGACAACGTCACATGAAACCCACTAAGTAATATTGGGTTTTTATGATTGTCATAAGAAAAAAAGGATTTTTGAATTCCATTATTGAGAAAGATAAAATTAAGTTTTGAGTTAATTTTACGTAAAATTTAGATTGAATGTGAAGAAAACGAACTTACAGAAATTGTATGGTAAACGTATCACAACTGTTTAGAATTGTGTCATAATTGTATTAAAATTATATGTTACTTGTATATGATATATTGATACCAAAAAATCATATACAATAGTAAAACAATTATAATACAATATTATATCATTTTTTAAGTTTAGAGTTATTATTGTGTCACGACCCAATTTAGGATCATGACCAGCGCTTAGGAGCAAGTGCTCCCAAGTAAGTCTCATCGATAATTTACAGAAAATCAGACAGGATTTTCCCTGTTTTATGACTATGCAAAAATAAACCTGTCTTAAAAACCAACACAACCAAACTATATTAACCAAACAAGTTATAATCCCCATTCACGAAATATTTCCAACACAATAATACTAACTTCATCTCCAAGTATACAATAGGAAAGCCTAATATGAATCACAAGTCTATATCAACAAAACAATACCTATGACACTCATAAAAATTACTATGGAGTGACTCTGAGAGTTTCAAAAAAGAGACTATAACAAATAAATAACAATATTTTCCCATGCGAATAAATGCGGGGCTCATCAAGAACTGCCAACTCATGTATTCTAATTGACGGAATCATTGTCTGCGTCTACTGTTGTCTCTGTAAAAATAATAGCGGGGAGTGAGTCACTAGCTCAGTGAGTAATAACACTTAACCACATCCATTTTATAATAGTCACAAAATAAAATTCACTTTTTAAAACAATAATAATAATCAATCTCATCATGTGTTTCCTGTAACAAAACCAATTTAACAATTCAGTAATAAACTCGGTAAATACTATGTCATAGAAAATCTTTGTATTTGAGAGATTTCCAGAAAAGGATCATGTAATATGTATCAATGTGTGGACCCCTTCGTAAGAGGAGTCAAATATAACTATAGGTCCCTAATCGAGGGAAAACTGTAACTGTATGCTAGTTCTACCTTTCCACTAGTGAGGGCTCTAAACATATTCGGTAATCAGTAAATACAAGGGGCACCAGATCTAACGAACCCGCCATTAGCTACGGGATCCTTCAAAGTCTCCTCTCGTTCATACTTTTCTTTGTAAGCATTAAATCTTCACGTAGAAGCATTTTCAAAACAGTACAAGGCATTTTAAATTTTTATCAAATCATGTAATCCAATTTCGGTAGCGGTAATCATATCTCTAGTAATAGTAAAATATGTCTAGAAACAATGAGAACATTTTAAATAAGTGTAAACATCTCAAGTAAACTATTCAGTACCATATCCAGTAAAATACTTGTCCCACATGCAATATCAAACATTCGATAACACATTTTATTTTCAAAATATAGTATAAACCATGCATGTTATGAAAATGAAGAATTGCGGTAAGATTACTACTCACAGTACTCGTGTCGAAATACCAAACTCGTCCGCCCGAGCGATCTGTACGACTTTCTTCAATCAATCTATAATCATATCAATATCGATCTTGTGTTAATTTCTCTGCTTAAGCCAATTCATAGCTAAATTTAGATTCCAAATCCTTAGAGTTTTATGTTATACCATCAATTTGTTGAATTTTATTTATCCATTCTATGAGTAATTCAACTAGTCTATAATCTATCAATTTCAGCTTACTCACCTATTAATTTTTTTTCAATTTATTTCACCCAAATTATGCCAACTATGTTTATATATCTAAATCATATAAAATCATTATCGACAATACTTTCTTTACTACCTAACAAAATTATATACACCTAGAAGATAATCTTAAGCAAGTGGAGTAAGAAAATATATCCTTTGAACTAAAAAGAATGCCTTCACCAAATTGCTTTTGTTTCTATGTATTTTCCCATATTTAATTCATATCACTACATACAAAGATATTAAGAATTTGATTTGTTTTACAAATAAATAAATCTTCATTATAATGTGTTCCACATGCACCCATGAGTCTTCCAAAAAGTGCTATGAGTTAAGGGAATCATTACTTAATCTTTTCTTGTTTCTAATTATATTAGTCAATCTCACTATATAACTTAAATTGTTAAATTTATATACTCTCATATTAGTAGAAAAAAATATAATATATTATATTATCTATTTTCCAAAGTTTTGTCCCAACCTCCTCCTCTTCTTCCTCTTCTTCTTCTTCTTCTTCTTCTTCTCTTATCTGCCTTTTTTTTTATTGCTTCTTGCCCTTTCCCCAATTCCCTTTTATTTCTTTTGGTTCACGTGGGCTTTTTCCCTTCTTTTAAATTGATTAGGTTTGTCACGACCCAAAATCCATTAACGTCGTGATGGCGCCGAACCCCACTGTCAGGCAAACTAACAATTAATAAATAAATAAAATTTTTATTTTAAAATTCTCGAAGTTATTCCTTTTTCATTTTCTTAAATAATAATTAGCAAACTTCCACCGAGTAAACAATAAAATCTTTAGCAAATTTAAATAGTGAATAAATCCCATAATTATCCCAGACCCCTGCGTCAAAAGTGCATGAGCAAATATCTAAGAATTATTCATGTACTACAATGCTTGTCCGGAATACAAACTGGACAAGGAATTTAAAATAAATACACTACATCTGAGGAAGACTAAGCCAGCTGCGGGTTGCCTCCGGATGGTACAGCTCGTCTAAGTCTCCAAATCAATCACATCACTGCGTCAAGTAGGCCACTATCTATGAATGTACCTGTGCAATAAAAATGCACAACAAGTGTAGCATGAGTACGAAAACAACGTGTACTCAGTAAGTATCCCGCCTAATCTCGAAGAGTTAGTGACGAGAGGTCAAATTTGACACTTACTAGAGGTCAATTTAATGCAATCAAGGGTGACACTAGGCACGAATATCATAGGCAATTTAATATGTTGTGATAGGAAATAGCGACTTCTTTCACATTTAAGATTTTAAATATTCGTTATTTCAATTGACAATTTATAATTCCCAGGCCAGTAAACAAGTATAAATCACCAAAAGTACGCAGCAATTATCATGTGCAAGAAATTCCGAGGGTCGAACGGTGCGGACCAACAATAATAAAATATGCACTGCCGATGGGTCGAACGGCTCGAACCATAGATGCATCTATTACCCCGCTCGTGAATCGATCATGCGACGTGGTCATATATAATAATAGAGTTACCCTGTTCGCGAATCATGCATGCGACTCATGTACTCATAAATACAAATATTCACACAATAAATTCACATTTTATCAGGAAAACAGTTACTCAAGGAAGTGATAAAATTCCCCTTTTAATGGACTCGAAGATAGTATTTAAACCTTTTCTGGAAATTCATTTTCCAAGTTCGACAAGGTTTTAAATATTATAAATTTATCAGTAAGGCTACAAATACAGCAAGTAAAACATGCTTTATAAACAAAAATAATTATCCAAGGAAAATCAGTTCCCTTTCTAGATGATTAAGAAAATAAACTTCAACCTTCTTAGGTATTCAACTACTAATTCGATAATTTTAACGGTCTAATTTCATTAGAAAAATTACAAGTACAACAGGTAAAGCATGCTAGTGGATCCTAGACTACCCAGACACAAGCATGATTGTAGCTATGCACCGACTACTATCACCTCGTGTGTACGTAGCCCCCACAAATAGTAGCACATATTCAATTAGTTCACATGTGGGGACAATTTCCTCTCACAAGGTTATAAAGGTGACTTACCTTGCTCCGAAGATTCATAACCGGCCTCCAACCGCTACCGACCACTCAAATTGAAGCATAACGCCCCAAGGTAAGTCTCCTTTCTAATACTTATAACAATTTAATTTATATGAATTCCTAATTCCGCTCAAAAAGTTGAGTAAATTACCCTCGGGCCCACGTGCCCGGATTCCGAAATTTTTTGAAGCTAAAGATTACCCAACACCTTACGAACTGAAATATATAATTTATTCCCAATTCCATGCCCAAATTGGTGGTCAAAATCCAAAAATACACATTTCAGGTCTTTCTTCAAAAATCCCAAGTTTCCACAAATTTTCATGCTTTAATCCATATCTAATTCATGTATTTAACTTGAAATGAGTAGAAACAACTTACCTTGACATATATGACGAAAATCCCCACTTGAAGCTCTCCAAAAATTGAGCAACCAATAGAAAAATGAGAAGAAATGGCACAAATCCCGTCTTAAAACACTTCACTGACCAGACGACCCTTCTATGCGATCGCACTCCCTCCATGCGATCGCATAAGCCAATCTCAACATCCCCAAATTATTCCTCTATGCGATCACGGACCCTTTTATGCGATCGCATAGAGTAAACCAGCAGCCTCCAAATTCTTCCTCTATGCGATCGGGGACCATCTCATGCGATCGCGTAGAGTAAACAAGCAACCTCCAAATTCTTCATCTATGCGATCGCGGACCATCTCATGCGACCGCATAGAGTATACCAGCAGCCTCAAAATTCTTCCTCTATGCGATCGCAGACCCTCTCATGCGATCGCGGACCCTCTCATGCGATCACATAGAGTAAATTTCTGCTACACTCACACCAGAAAACCAGCAATCCTCACAAGGCAAGAATCGACCCGTACCTACCAACAAGCCCTAATACCTCATTCGAACATAGTCGATCCTTGAAATCACATAAAAAACATCAAAATCACGAATCGCAATCTGATTCAAGCTTAATGAACTTAGAACTTCAAACTTCTATAGTCGATGCTGAAACCTATCAAATCACGTCCGGTTGACCTCAAATTCTGCACACAAGTCACATTCAACATTATGGACAAGTTCCAACTTTCGGAATAGAAATCCGACCCCGAAATCAAAATTTCCACTTCCGGTCGGACTTCTTAAAACTTCAAATTTCTATTTTTGCCAAATAACTCCAAAATGACCTACGGACCTCCGAATTCACTTCCAATCGTGCTCCCAGCTCCAGAATCACGATATAGAGCTATTCCCGGACTCGGAATCCCAAACGGACATCAATAACACTGAAATGCACTTCAACCCGGACTTATAAAATATCCTCCAAAATACAAACTTCCACATTATGCGCCGAAATGCTCTCGGGTCATCCAAAACCCGCTCCGAACATACGCCCAAATACGAAATCATCATACGAACCTGCTGGAACCTTCAAATCCTGATTCTGAGGTCGTTTACTCAAAAACCCATCTTAGTCAATTCCTCCAACTTAAGGCTTCCGAAATGAGAACTTTCTTTCCAATTCGACTCCGAACTTCCCGAAATTCAGTTCCGACTGAAATGAAGCTGCTCATGGCCTCAAACCGCTGAACGACGTGCTAGAGCTCAAAACGATCGGTCGGGTCGTTACATTCTCTCCTGCTTAAACATATGTTTGTCCTTGAAGTTTCTAAGAACTGCTCTGTATTTATCTTAAATCACTATTTAACACCTCGTGCACTTGCTCGTGCTACCACAACCCAGTTGGGTACACTTGCTCAAACAATTCTGAATATATCCTCTTTTATTTAGGCAGTGGGCCTTAGAACCAGGTCCTCAACATCTGAAATCCTCTGCCAAGCCTTTTTCCAATATATGAACATCGTATCAACTACCACATGATGTACCAGACTATGACTGCTTACCTTTGCTGAATTAGCACTATGCACCGCATAATTCATCATCTAACCACAATGACATTACTTGAACCTTAATTGCAAAAAATTCATGAATCTAATGCTTCCGATGCACCTCATGACATACATATAGGTCCTGCTATAACGCTTACGATACCACCACAACGGAAGAGATGTGTAGAAATTTACAACCAACTACAGAGTTAACCAATCATTGAATCTCTCCTCTTGATTAGAATCATCACCTCATTATGAACCGAATAATGGTATTTGTCCTTTAATACACTTCACAAAATCTTATCGCACTGATCCCTAGTCCAACAATCTCGTCTCACCCAGTATGAACTGCTCAGACAACAAATCACCCCAAACATGAGCAACAGTCTCACATGATACCACAACGCGCCAATAGGCCATAACTCGAACATGATACATAAAGAAATGACTCAGGAAAACACTACTCAACTCACGCAACTTATTATGAACCCTCCTCAGAAAATAGAAAGCAAAACACAATAAAATAGATATGGAGAACCGTACTCAACATCACACTGTTGCGGCGCGCAACTGACCCAAATAACCTGCCCGTGACGGTGTGCCACCCGATCCCAATAACATAAAATTCACGTAAGAAGACACACACCGAGCTAAATTGATCATTACCATGAATATCGAACATCGGTCATAAGCATGCTAAGGGCACAATACCACCCCGGGGGATAGGGGGGACTGATAGATCCATATGCTACAAAACTCAAGCACAACTGACATGCGATACATAATCTGAATCTCAGGAGCTATCCTGCTCACATAACATCATCACTACGCGGGAACTCAACACATAGGAAAATATCAAGCCGTTTCCCAACTCACACGGCACAACAAAATATTACATGAGATGAACGAAGACGGAACAACATCTACTGTTCTAATACCTTTCCATGAGAAGCGCTATACCGAAATGAAAATTCCTGACTCATACGGAGACCATACTCATTTTTTTAAATCCACCCACAAACATTGACTCTACCTTGCTCACACAGAACTAGGCTAATAGCTTTACCTGGGTCCATATTAACCCACTTCCTCTCATAATACGCAAGAACGACCATCATAGCCGAGACAAACACCCCATAACCCACAACTGAATGAACCGAATTCCTTCCAGGCATAAATCCTCAAATAAGCAACATTACACTCCTTTATACTCAGTCCAAATCTTCAACCCATTAAGTGACTACATGACACACTCATACGATCATCCCGTGGTCATGCTCCCACGACCTTCCACACAAGGCAGCAAGTCTGCACATCCACCACTGGCCACACTAACGTTGTAAAAACAAATCAAGAACCCATAACTAGGATGCAAATCCTTTTTCACCAAACACCGATCTCCGGTGACATTGAAGACAATGCCAGTTCACTTTAAACATTCAAATCCCTTTTCTTGCTCATCCGATCTCATGACATCCTTGTGAACACCGAACCGCAACCTCGATCCTTACTTCCAGATTTCATACCGCTTACCGCACCTAACATGCCAATATGAGATAGTGCAAGAATTCCATCATGACTTTTGAACCACTAATAGGGTGAACACTTCATCACATAGAAACCTTTTTCTTACCTCAATTCAATTCGCACTCACCGCAGGAATAATGATAACCCCAATCAACACATAGCAACTCAAATTCACACTCACCTTGAGTGACTCCTTCATTTCCAGACCCATGAACCGTTTCATGCCCTCCTTGCACACATATTCACATCTTTGACCGGTATACCCATTCTGATAACCCTTCCAGGAACCCGAAGTCATTTTTTTTCATTTTTATGAACCCCAATGCTACTCTACACGCCGAAGATAACGTAGAACACTCCAATCATTTCTCTTGCCCATGTTTCTGCTGCAAAAGCTCAATTCTCAACCATACTGTGAGCTTGAAATCCTTGGACACCACCTTCTAACCTTTGAATCCATTGGAACCGTTGTTGAGAGTCACCCACTCTAGCTTGGTCTCCAATATAATCAACTCTACGTCTTTGCTGGCACCTGAATACCCATCTTGATAAAACACCCGACTGAATCCCTTCACTTGTAAATTACCTCTGTACTAAGAATAAATCCTTAATATTTCCAAAGCCTAAACCTGATTCAATAAGGCCAACCCTTGCACACCTTTATCAAATCACATGCTAAATTACTATTCTACTACTTTCCCCTTAGTTGCTGTAACTTGCCAATACGCCGAAAATCCCCAACACCATGAGAATTGAAACCCAATCGCATGCGGTAGGACTCTCCCACTTAGCGAAAAGCTGCTCCTTGCACCACGCTAGTCCCGACCGAACTTCTTTCTCCACTGCTGACATGATCTTGCTCAACCAACCCGTCAAATCCTTCTAAATTCTCCTGCCAGTATTCAATGAATTCTCTAATTCTCTAGCATCACTCACATATTCTGCGTCCCTCCGAATAGCCACTAGAATTCCTCGCAGAAACTTTCCAACCACACGACCGCTAACTTGCTCACAAGAGATAACCCTCCTGCGGAAATTACCAACTGACACCTTCCAACGACGCTGTACTACACAATCTCTATGACACCAATACCCCATTCTACGCTCGTCCATCATTTATCAACTTTAGCAGTTCATCCGCTCCTCATGGACATCTACTAAATGCGCGACAATATCTTCTAATTCACAGCTATATTGCATCCTTCTTCATCCCAAACAACTCCTCGCTGTTGTATCCAACCTTCCGCCGAAATAACCAATATTTAAAGTCTGTGGACCCCGTCATCATCCACTAAAATTCCCAAATCCCTCCAAACTTCCCCTCAAGAGGTGTATCTATCTTACCACAGAGCTCACATGCTACGCTTCCCCTCTCCCACTTTGGTTAAACTCACCCTTGCAAGCAACTACCTGGCTTCCTTTTCTTACACCTGCCTTTTTTTTGAATTTAACCCTCACCTTACACTTCCCACGTGTCCTTCCTTATTACTTGGTGCCCAGTCGTTGCCTTAGGCCAATAACTATCTTTGTAGCACTTAAACCAGCAGATCACCCCAACTTCAAACCTTCCCGAATATCATCTTTCCTGAGCCGACCGCATTAGAAGTACCTATTCAGTCCTGAACCACCGCCCACCATGATCTCTGACAACCGCTTCGTCAATATTACTTTGCAACACTCTGACCCAATGCTTTTGAAGAAACCATAACATCGACAAACTCAACACCTTATTTTAGATAAAAACAATGATGCCACATCACATATGAATATTCCTCCTTGCTTGAAAACACCAAGTCTTATTATTCTTTCAACCTGAATTGAGCATTCATAGTTCAATTGCCTTTCCTTTGCCGGAACTAAAATACTAAAATCTCAAAATCATGCACTGAGAAGACATCATTTCAAGTCATTCATTGTCCCAACACATGGGCAAACTTCCTATCACCACGTCAATACCATGTGGTGACCAATCATAAGCACCATAACAACCTTAGCATAGCCTCAAAGCCCTTAGAAACATGACTACTGAGCTGAAACAACATATTATCCTTCCGCAGAGCCGCGACAATAGCCCCAACCAGCTACGCATGAAATAACATCATGCACCATATCTGTAGTACCATTACCATTCCAAAAATTTCCAATCGACACGTAAGATTGAGTAAGAAAAAAACATAGGCATAAGCCTTAAAGGAATCAAACCTCAACATGAGGAATCAAGAAGAGAAGTACTCCTAATAGCCCTGTAGCCTATCGAAGATAAGTGCAGACGTCTCCGTACCGAACCGCAAGACTCTACTAGACTTGCTCATGACTCGTGCGACCTAAGGGAACCTAGTGCTCTGATACCACATTGTCACGACCCAAAATCCATTAAGGTCGTGATGGCGCCGGACCCCACTGTCGGGCAAGACAACACTTAATAAATAAATAACATCTTTATTTTAAAATTCTCGAAGTCATTCCTTTTTCATTTTCTTAAATAATAATTAGCGAACTTCCACTGAGTAAACAAAAATATCTTTAGCAAATTTTAATAGTGAATAAATCACATAATTATGCCAGAACCCGGCATCACAAGTGCATGTGCAAATATCTAAGAATTATACATGTACTACAATGCTTGTCCGGAATACAAACTGGACAAGGAATTTAAAATAAATACACTACATCTGAGGAAGACTCTGCCGGCTGCGGGTCGCCTCCTGATGGTGCAGCTCATCTAAGTCTCCATATCAGTCACATCACTGCGTGACGCAATCCACTATCTATGAATGTACCTGTGCAATAAAAATGCACAGCAAGTGTACCATGAGTACGGAAACAATGTGGACTCAGTAAGTATCCCACCTAACCTCGAAGAGGTAGTGACGAGAGGTCGAATTTGACACTTGCTAGAGGTCAATTTAATGCAATCAAGGGTGACACTAGGCATGAATATCATATGCAGTGTAATATGTTGTTATAGGAAATAGCGACTTCTTTCACATTTAAGATTTATAATCTTCGTTATTTCAATGGACAATTTATAATTCCCACGCCAGTAAACAAGTATATAACACCGAAAGTACGCAGCAACTATCATGCGCAAGAAATGCTGACAGTCGAACGGTGCGGACAAACAATAATAAAATGTGCACTGCCGAACGGCTCGCGAATCGATCATGCGACGCGGTCATTTATAATAATAGAGTTACCCTGTTCGCAAATCATACATGCGACTCAGGTACTCATAAATACAGATATTCACGCATCAAATTCACATTTTAACAGGAAAACAATTACTCAAGGAAGTGATAAAATTCTCTTTTAATGGACTCGAAGATAGTATTTAAATCTTTTCTGGAAATTCATTTTCCAAGTTTGACAAGGTTTTTAAATATTATAAATTTATCAGTAAGGCTACAAATACAGCATGTAAAACATGCTTTATCAGGAAAAACAACTATATAAGGAAAATCAATTTCCTTTCTTGATGATTAAGAAAATAAACTTCAACCTTCTTAGGTATTCAGCTACTAATCCGATAATTTTAACGGTCTAATTTTATTAGCAAAATTACAAGTACAACAAGTAAAGCATGCTAGTGGATCCTAGACTACCCATAAACAAGCATGATAGTAGCTACGCGCCGACTCCCGTCACCTCGTGCGTATGTAGCCCCCACAAATAGTAGCACATATTCGATTAGTTCACCTATTGGGACAATTTCCTCTTACAAGGTTAGAAAGGAGACTTACCTCGCTCCGAAGATTCATAACTTGCCTCCAATCCCTACCGACGTCTCAAATTGAAGCATAACGCCCCAAAACAATCCAAATAACGGGCAAACCAATTAAAATATACTCTAATACTTATATCAATTTAATTCATATGAATTCCTAATTCCGCTCGGAAAGTTGACAAAATCACCCTCAGGCCCACATGCCCGGATTCCGAAATTTTTCAAACATGAAGATTACTCAAATATATAATTTATTCCCAATTCCATGCCCAAATTCGTGATCAAAATCCAAAAATACACATTTCAGGTCTTTCTTCAAAAACCCCATATTTACACAATTTTTCATGCTTTAATCCATATCTAATTCATGTATTTAACTTGAAATGAGTAGAAACAACTTACCTTGACATAGATGACGAAAATCCCCACTTGAAGCTCTAAACAAATTGACCAACCAAGAGAAAAATGAGAAGAAATGGCCCAAATCCCGTCTTAAAACACTTCACTGACCAGACGACCCTTCTATGCGATCGCACTCCCCTCCATGTGATCGCATAAGCCAATCTCAACATCCCCAAATTCTTCCTCTATGCGATCTCATAGAGTAAACCAGCAGCCTCCAAATTCTTCCTCTATGCGATCGCGGACCATCTCATGTAATCGCATAGAGTAAACCAGCAACCTCCAAATTCTTCCTCTATGCGATCACGGACCATCTCATGCGATCGCATAGAGTAAACCAGCAGCCTCCAAATTCTTCCTCTATGAGATCGCGGACCCACTGATGCGATTGCATATAGTAAATTTCTGCTGCACTCACACCAAAAAAACCAACAATCCTTATAAGGCAAGAATCGACCTGTTGAGCATCCGAAACACGCCCGAGGCCCCTAGGACCTCAACCAAACCTACCAACAAGTCCTACTACCTCATTGGAATTTAGTCTAGCCTTTAAATCACATCAACCAACATCAAAATCACGAATCGCAACCCGATTCAAGCTTAATGAACTTAGAACTTCAAACTTCTATATTCTATGCCGAAACCTATCAAATCACGTCCGATTGACCTCAAATTTTGCACACAAGTCACATTCAACATTACGGACCTGTTCAAACTTTCAGAATAGAAACCGGACCACGAAATCAAAATTTTTATTTCCGGTCGGACTTCTTAAAACTTCGAATTTCTATCTTAGCAAAATAACTCCAAAATGACCTACGGACCACCGAATTCACTTCCAATCGCGCTCCCAACTCCAGAATCACCATACGGAGCTATTCCCGGACTCAGAACCCCAAACGGACATCAATATCACTGAAATGCACTTCAACCCAGACTTATGAAATTTTCTCCAAAATATTAACTTCCACATTATGCGCCGAAATGCTCTCGGGTCATCCAAAACCCGCACCGAACATACGCCCAAGTCCGAAATCATCATACGAACTTGCTGGAACCTTCAAATCCTAATTCTGAGGTCGTTAACTCAAAAACCAATCTTAGTAAATTCTTCCAACTTAAGTCTTCCGAAATGAGAACTTTATTTCCAATTCGACTCCGAATTTCCCGAAATTCAGTTCCGACTGAAATGAAGCTGCTCATGGCCTCGAACCGCTGAACGACGCGCTAGACCTCAAAACGACCGGTCGGGTCGTTACAAGGTTTTCCCTTTTTTTTCTTCTTTTCTTGTATTGTGTTTTTTATAAGTTAAAATACCAACATACCCTAATTTAAATATGGGTCATTACATACTACCACCCTTTGAAATTTGGTCCCCGAATTTACTCAAGTATGTAGCTGTAGACTTCAACAACCATAATTTCTTTTGACTGTAACTTCCTCACATGTCTATCGACAATAGCCATCGGCTCCTCCTCACAAGACAACTTCTCATCGAGTGGTATAGTAGGCGCTTCAAGCATTTGAGAGGAGTCTCATATACATTTTTTTAACATGGCGACATGAAACACTGGGTAAATATAAGATAACTAAGGAGGAAGTTCCAAACGATATGCCACGGCTCCCACTCGGTCAAGTATTTCATACTGACCTATAAACCTTGGGCTAAACTTACCTCTTTTACCAAATCGAATCACACCCTTCATAGGAGATAATGTATGAGCACTCTGTCTTTAATTGTGAATATTAAGTCTCGTCTTCTCTCATCCACATAAAATTTTTGTCTTCTTTAAACTGTGAGCAATCACCGTTTGATCAATTGGACCTTGTCAATAGCTTCTTGTATGAAGTCGTGGCCCGATAAGTTAGTCTCACTATCTTCAAACCCTTCGATAGGAGAACGACATCTTCTACCATATAATGCTTTGTATGATGCCATCTGAATACTGGACTGGAAGCTATTGTTGTAAGAAAATTCACCTAAAGGTGGATAAGCGTCCCAACTACCTCCAATCTCTAAACATATCCTCCAAGATCTGTATAGCACATTCGGCCTTTGCGTTTGCATGCGATAAAACTAGTACTAAGATCTACTCGTGTACCCAATATTTCTTGAAAAGGTTTTCAAATCGTGAAGTGAATGTGATCCTCTATTAGAGATAATGGACAATAGAGCTCCATTAAGTCAGATATTTTTCTGTTCATTCTATATCTATGCATATTTTACCTCACTATAAGAGGTTTTGACTATCAAGAAACGTGCCAACTTGGTAAGACAATTTACGACTTTCCCACATCTAATCATACCTCTAATGGTTTGAGTAATTTAGCCATATAATATATTGTTTTGTTGTATTTCCACTTCAGAATCTTGAGTTGTTTTAGCGAGCATGTGTAATGACCCAGCTGGTCGTTTTGAGAGTTATAGCCCCGATTCCATGTTACCTACTTTCCTCGTACCTTATTCTGCTATTTTGGGTTGCTGGGAGGGTTCATGTTGGTTTGTTGAAACGAACTGAGACCCTTAGTCTCTTAATTGGGAGCTTAAGTTGGAACAGCCGACCGTATATCGACTTGTGTGTAACTACCTCGGATTCAAAATTTGATGTCTTCGTTAGGCCCGTTAGGTGATTTTGGACTTAGGAGCGCGTCCGAAATATGAATTGGAGATCCATGGTAGATTTAGGCTTGAATTGGCGAGTTGGAATTTTGGCGATTTTGGTCGGCAGTGAAAATTTTGATATCGAGCCTGGAATGGATTTCTGGAGGTGGGATTAGGTTCGTAGTGTCATTTTTGACATGCTGTGAAATTTTAGTTCATTTTGACGAGATTTGATATGTTTCGACGTCGTTTGTAGATTTAGAAATTTCAAAGTTCAATAGGCTTGAATTCGTACATAATTGGTGTTTTTGATGTTGTTCGATGTGGTTTGAACGCTCGATTAACTTCGTATAGTGTTTTAGGATTGGTTGGTATGTTTGGTTGAGGTCCCGGGGGCCTCAGGTAAGTTTCGGATCTTTAACGGATTGAAAATGTACATAGGATAATTGCTGAAGAATTGTTGGTTTCTGGTGTTTCGCACCTGCGGAGGTGAAACTGCAAAGGCGGATTTGCACGTGCGGAAAGAAGAGAGCAGGTCTGGTTTTGGTCAAGTTAGTCTGTGAGCGCAGGTGCGAGAAGGGAGCCGCATGTGCGCATTTGCATATGCGGATGTGGGATTGCAGAAGTGAAAAGAGGTGGCCTGGGCAGGGTCGCAGATGCGGAAAGCCATCTGCAGAAGCGGGCCAGCAGGTGCGTGCCCTTGTCCGCAGAAGTGGAGTTTTGGACCTTAAGTCATTTTCGCACCTGCGAGGAATTTTTCGCAGGTGCGACAGTAGGTCCGCAGATGCGGAATCGCTGGGCCGAAAAGGGGAAAAATTGAGGGTTGTTGCTCATTTAACATAAATTCGATTTTGAGCTCGGAGGAAGGCGATTTTTTGATAGTTTTTCACAGGAGATCATTGCGTAACTATTCCTAATCCTATTTTGATCATATCTAATTAATATATAGTTGTTTTCTTCATTGAATTAAGGAATTTGAGGCTGGAAGTTGGGAAATTGAGGGAAAAGTTCCCCAATCAAGTTTATGAGTTTTAAGTGGGATTTAGGCGTCGAATTTGGATGATTTATGTATCAGTGAACTCGTGAGTGAATGTATGTTATTATTTGGTAACTTCTACTCGATTTCGAGGCGTGGGTACGGGGAGGCTTTTTGGGCGTTTTTCTATTTTCTTGCCGTAGCTCTGATACCAACTTGTCACGACCCAGTTTCTCCTTCTGTGAACTGTCGTGATAGCACCTAGTCTCTACGACTAGGTAAGCCTAATATTGCAGAAACGGAAGGAAAACATAAAGATAAAAGCCAACAAATGTAATCAATAAGCAGAAACGGTTGTCGCTACCCCGTTTTTCCTTTACATTCGTATTGGTCAGGGTTTTTGACGTTATTGGGACAACTCATTTCCTTTTGGGAAAAAGGATGTGAAGGACTTAAAGAGTCTCCACCTGACGAATTAAGGTGCGTTAGGGCACCTATTAAGGGTTATAATAACACTAATTGAATAACCAGATATTGGGTAAAGGCTTGATATTACTCCAAGGGGAAGGTGTTAGGCACTCCTCAAAGTCCACAACTGTGGTTCCCGGCCAAACAAACTTTATGAATTTTAGTAAGTAGCAAATAAGCAGTCAAGTATACACATGTAAACAACTAATGGTTGTGCAAAGATTCGCAGTCTAAGCACACATATGTAGGGAATAGGGGAGTCCTAAGTGGTTAATCCTATAGGATCACATCAATGCAATGCCCGATAATCACTCCTCAGTGAGGGGCTACATGTTGCATTAGCGCATCGGTCATCATATCCATGTCTACCCTTTACCCCACCCCTTAGTGGTTATTAGGCGAATTTAATTAGCGATCTCTATGCATGCTGTTACTTGTCCCTTCTCAAGGGTCCTAGAGGAATTTAGGACCTCTAAGTATAGGCAGTTCTAGATAGACCCCTAAGGTTTTAAAAGGATAAAATTCTAAGTGACATGCAAGAACAGATAGAACTGATTAGATAAATGCAGGAAAGCAATATAAGGCACAAATTTACCTCCACAAGCAATGCACGTAATCATCACGCCTCAAACACAAACGAGAGGCGGTTTCATTAGACAAAATCCTAAGGCAAGATATCTAAATGAATGTCAATGCACAGAAATATGTGGCTTTATTTAACAAACTTAGAAGTAGGGGCCTAATCAGTTTGCCTACTGATTTTTAAGCCTGTTAACTTTTAGACAGTTCAGAAGTTGTTTTTGCCTAAAAGCATGCTGTTCTAGCTGTTACGAAAATGCAGAGATTGTTACTAGTTTTATCTAAAATTGGATAATCATATGAGAGATTGTGTTATACCCTTTCATGAATCAGTAGTCTAAACTGGGCGTGGTTGAGAAAATGCAAATTGAGTCCTAGAGCATGGTATCTAATATGCACATACAAATGCAGAATGGTTAACACATGATTTCAGAATGCACAGAATTCCTAACGCATGATTTCTAAATGCACAAAGAGTTACAGGATGATTGAAACATGATTTACAATGCACAAGAGAACCTTTTTCTATATTAATGTCATTATCCTAGGAGTAGGATTTCTAAGTGGTAGGCATAAGCATAAATTAAGGACATGTTGTACGTTAAAGCAGTAACATGAAAATTCTTAAAGACATGATATCTAATGCATGTTGGAATAGTTTGAATGAATATGTTGGTCATAAGCATGGATTCTAATGCAGACAGGGAATGTAAAAGGCCTAAGGCATGATTTCTACGCAATGATAGAATATATGACTACCCTCCCCTTTTCACTGGCCAACCCTATTACCTCTTTACAAATAATTATTACAGACCAACTGAATAAATTACATAAATAGATAAAGGAAAAGAAGAAGTTATACTATAGGGAGCTCAAACTAGGCCCAAATGTACCAGGTGTTCATAACCTCAACTTTCAAAGTTTCATAGCCTTTCTCATGTCCGGGTGTGTCAGAGTTCCCTAAGGACCTCAAGGATCCCGGGCAGTGCTCACACCCAGATTTCATAGCCAAACTGAGTAAGTGCAGTGCGGAAGAACCAGCCCCAGTGGATCAGAGTTCAGAGAGATCTCACAAGAATCCCAAAGCAGTCACACACTGGAGGGGTAGAACTTAAGGACCTAAGAGTAGAGTGAGAGTGCTTGACATAGTTTGAAAATGTTTTAATAGGAATGTAGTATTTGAAAAAGACTCATGTTTATAAAAGTATGAAGTGGTTTAGTAGTAAAATAGTTTGAACAAGAGCAGAGTAATTAAATAAACATCAGATCAACTACAGAACATAACAGGCTCAACAACACTCAAACAGCAGTCCTTCACACAGGGGTAAAGGGGTTGGTGACAGATACAACACCCAAGGTGAGCACATAACAAGCATAAGCATAGAAGTATCAAGGAATATCAGACAATATGTTATGGGTTCCAGAATTACTAATTGGGGACATGGTTGCACAGAATCAGAATAACTTAAGGTAACAATTTCACAATATGTGCATACCAGAACTAGGCAGCTCATAGACAAGCATTCAAAGACAGATTAGAGTCACATGGAGACAGATTACATAGGAAGTAAACATGTTCAACAACAGGCTGATCCTAAAAAAGGGTTAGAACGTATCTATTATACTAAGTAAAAAAAGTTAAACACATGTTGAGAAGCAAACAATAGACAGAAACAGATTAGTAAAATGATAAACTAAAACAGTAGAAGAAACATATTGATTTTGGAACTTGAACTTAAAATCAGAACATACCAGTAAGGAGAATAGACACAAAGTGAAGAACATGAAAGTGCTATAGTTAGCCTTGGCTTGCAGCCGTCTAATTCAGTAACAATAGCAAGTAACGAAAGTAAGCAGAAGAGTTTTTGAGTGTAAGAGAGATTTGTGAACTAATGTGAGTTTGTGTGTGTAGAAGATTATCTAAAGAGAGTAGAAGAGAGAAGTATATATAGTAGTTTGAAAGCTAGGTAAATAAGGTAAGAGTCAAACTATTTAGTAATTATAGAACTCGGAATCAATTAGAGAAAAATTAGTCTAAGTCTTACCTTAATTAAGGGAATCAGTTCAAACGGTAGAAAGACAGGTAACAAACAAGGAAAGAAATCATATGTAGCTGGAGTATAACATCTAAGGAAATCATTCAAACACAATACGCGTATAGAACATGTAATTAGGGGTAGGTTCATAAAATTCTAATTAAGGAAACAATATTAAGAATCAACGAATAATACAATCAGTCGTAAAAAGGCAAGCAGTAATTTAAAAGTCATGAAAAGTAGGGAAATAATCAGAAATGGGCATACGAGTATCAACCCAGGATATCAGGGGTTCAAAGAATCAAAGTAATACTAATTTTATGGGAGATATTATAAACTTCCAATAATAAACAAATAAACAGAGTAAAAACAGGAAGAACCAAATCAGAAACCCTAATGAGATGTTACCAGGGCGAAAACCACAAAATAATCAAATTAATCAAAGCAAATTCATGAGAATCAAACATACAGACGGGTTGACTGAACGAACAGTAAAGACGAATTCAGAACCCAAAACTAAATATTGAAAATTAGGGTTTTTTAACAAAACTGATTGGGGTTAAAGGAAGCTTAACAAATCGATCAGACACAAAAAAATGAAGGAATAACACTTAGAAAATCAGCGAGAATTGTTTTTGAAGAAAGGTTTTAGAAACCCTAGTCATGAAGATGAAGAGACGCTTCGAAAAACTAAAGGTTTTCAGAGAAAAGATAGTAAAATAACTTGAAATACTCTCAGACCTATTATAGATCTAAAGAGTCAAGAGATAAAATTAGTGTTTCGGAGAAGAACAACCCAAAGATAGAATAACTCCAGCTTAGAAACCATAGATTTAGCCGGAAAATAGAAAGATCATACTCAATCGGGCCATGACGGCCTAAGAATGGTGAGCACAGGTCCAAGGGGTAGGTGAACGGCCACTGGTCCCTTGAGGACCTCAGAGATGGCATGAATCCGGTCATGAAGGAGCCATTGAGGCTAGGGGTGGTGGTGAGAACCAACATCAATACCGACGAGCAAGCAACCGGTGAGTGGAACCTATAGTTAGGCAGAGGGAGTTTGAGATAATGAGAGGAGTGTGATGGTGGGTGAGGATGAGAGAATGAGACGGGTTTTTGGGGGGGGGAGGTATAGGTTAGGTTAGATTAGGAAATGTTAAATCCGTGTCGTTGATCAAAATTGATCAACCCCCAAGATTAAATCGGCATTGGGCCAGGTAGATTTAGGAATTGGGCTTGGGGTGTGTTGGGTCAGGTATAGTTAGTGTTTGGGCTGGTCTAATTAGGCTAAAATTAAAATAGAATAGGCTATTTGTTAAATACCCAATTTGAATTAATTAAAATAATTTGTAAAATAGCTAATAATTATAAAAACTGAATTTCATGCATAGAAAATAGTTTATAATGATTATTTAGTATTTAAAAATAGAAATGACTAATTTCTGGTAAAAAATAGTACAGAATTATATGCTTGGGCTATAATTGCAAAGTTATTGCAATTACAGCCAAAAAGTGCAAAATTTAGCTATTTATGGAATAATTTGGTCTTAATAGAACCATAAATAACAGATTAAATCAGGAAATGTTTTTGAAATCCTTTGTGATGCAATTTTGTCATTATTTATTGGAAATAAAATACTGGCCAAATTAATAAAATGTAGAAAAATTATTGAAAAATACCAATTGCCACTAATGCATGATTTTTAAGGTATGTATGTAATTTTTAAAAATAAATTGGGAAAGTTTGGGTGTGAACAGGTGCCCCTCTTTACCAGAAAGGATGAAAGAGTTGTTGGGTAAAGATATGATGACCAATTTTGACCGAGCGAAACCGTTAGAGAGATTTTGGCCGTACTTTGGTTTTTGAGCTGCCTACATATCCCTGGTTTTAAAGGAATCAGGCCGTATGTAGTTCCGGATTAATCAGTGAAGTCATTACAAGAACAGACACAATATCTAGGGATGGGCGAATGAACGGTTTACGAGAGAGGTTAGGTTTGATTCAGTTAAGGGACTGGAGCAGGATCGCTCCTGCTGGGATAGCTGTTGCTCGCCGGGTTACCTGCAAATAAGGGTAATACAAGCTTATTTGGTGCATAAATTTAAACATGATGCAAGTTGTTGTTGGACTATGAAAGCCGTCTTCGGACGGTTAGAGATGGCGTCCTTAGACCATGATGCCCTAGGCCATGAAATGTTTGATGAGAGATTCGCAGGGCGTGAAATTATTTCCCGGGCCATGAAGATTGTGCCTCCGAACTATGATGCCTTTGAATAATGATTTGCGAATTGAGAGAGATCCTCAGGCCATGACATGGTATCTTCCGGCTATGAGGATGATGCTGTTAGATATGACGCCTTTGGACAAGTTGGTGATATTTCAGCCCATGAGATGCAATAATATGATGTTGACAAGACAAGGCTTAGTCTTGCGAAATGGAGGGCAGAGCTTAGCCTGAAAAGGGAGCGAAGTAAATAATGCTTGAGAGACAGTGGTTAGTCTCGGTAAAGAAGTAAATTGGAGGTAGATTTTAGACTCATGCAAGTAGGGAGACAAAGCTTAGTCTCATGCAAATGAAGGCAGTGATTAGCCTTATGCAGATGAAGACAGAGATTGGCCTTATGCAGATGGAGACAGAGCTTAGTCTCATGCAGGGGAAGGCAGATATTAGCCTTATGATGGGTGGGGGTAGAGCTTAACCTCATGCAAATAGGAAGGCAGTGATTAGCCTTATGCAGATGGAGGCAGAGCTTAGCCTCATGCAAAATGCGGGACATAGCTTAGTCCCATGCAAGATGAAGAAGGAGCTTAGTCTTATGCAGAAGAATAAATAGCAAATGATAGTAGAATTTCTTAGCTGGTAGCAGATTTTGATATTGCGATTGTTGTGAGAATTGTGACTGCGGAGCATGTTTGTTCTTTTTACTGATAGCAAATTTAGGCAATTGCTACTGTTTTGAGAATTGTGACTTTGAAGCGTGTTTATCCTTTCTTCCTGCATCCAAATAAAAATCGTGAGTTCTGTGGATGGGGAAGGTCGGTTTGTATCCCCGTTGGCTTTGCTTGAATCATTCTGCTTGGTCTGATGATTCTGTTAAAGTTATCGGGGTAGCGTTTGCTAAACAAAGCTATTTTGAAAGCAAGCATGCATGATTTTGCAAAAACATAGTATGAAATATATTTTAAGAATTTAGATGAACGGACGACCATGACACAATTCAAGACATTGTAACCTCTCATGCTGCGGAATTTTTAGGGTCCTTCTCAAAATTCTTCCCCAGTTACATGGGTTGATGTTTCTGATTGTTAAGCATGCTGCGGCCGGCTGAACTTGCTTTTGAGGGTCCCCCTTAAAATTTTGCCCCAGTTTCCAATTGCGGGGGAAAAGGAAATTTTTANGGGGGGGGGGGGGGGGTGCATAATGAGATTTTTATTGAATCGTGACCGAACCCATAGGGTTGCCTATGTATACCCTCTTAAATGGGAATAAGGTCGGGGGTAGTTCAGTTTACATCATTTGAGAAACCATAAAGAGTTACACATAGTAGCGCTTGATTACATCGAAATTCATTGGGTTTGGCCAGACTTCTCCGTCCATTTCTGCAAGTATGAGAGCTCATCCCATCAATACTCGATGAACCATATACGGACCTTGCCATTTGGGAGAGAATTTCCCTTTGGCCTCATCTTGATGTGGTAAGATCTTCTTTAATACCAGTTGCCCCGGTGTGAACTGTCTTGGCTTGACTCTTTTGTTGAAGGCTCTGGTCATTCTACTCTGATAAAGTTGTCCGTGACATATTACATTCATCCTTTTCCTATCTATGAGCGCTAGCTGCTCATAATGAATTTTTATCCATTCTGCGTCACTGAGCTCATCTTCTTGTATGATTCTTAAGGAAGGAATTTCCACTTCAGCAGGAATAACATCTTCCGTACCATAAACCATCAAGTAAGGAGTTGCCCCAGTTGATGTGTGGACTGTGGTGCGGTATCCCAGTAAGGCAAATGATAGCTTTTTGTGCCACTGTTTGTGTTTTCCTATCATCTTTCTCAATATCTTCTTGATGTTCTTGTTGGCGGATTCTAAAGCTCCATTCATCTGAGGTCTATAGGTTGTGGAATTCTTGTTCTTGATTTTGAAAGTCTCGCACATGGCTTTCATCAGATCACTATTTCGATTGGAGCCGTTGTCGGTGATGATTGATTATGGAACTCCAAACCGACAAACAATATGCTCGCGGACAAAGTCTGCCACGACTTTCTTCGTTACTGCTTTGTAAGACGCTGCTTCTACCCATTTGGTTAAGTAATCAATAGCTACTAAGATGATCCTGGGCCCATTTGAGGTTGTAGGCTCGATTGTTCTGATGACGTCCCTTCCCCATGCCTTGTTTCATTGAGCTCATTTGGGGGTACCTTTATCATATCTGCATGTGCCTGACATCAGTAACATTTTCGGACATATGATGCATGGCTAGAATTCATGTTTTAACACATTATGTGCCTTACATTCTATGTGCGCTAATGATAAAAGTACACTTTTTATATGCATAATGGAGTCTATTTCATGTGTAGGTTAATTGGAGATGGAAGCCGAGCTAAATGGATGCAAATACATCAAAAATACACTCAAGAGTCGAAAAGGTGCAACCCGGGCTATAGTGGGGCGTTAGACCAATAAAACCAGGCCTAACCTTGCTATAGTGGGGCGTTTGGGGCTTAACACCCGGGTCTCGGGCCCGGTCAATTCTGAGTTTTGAAGGTTTTAAGTGTCTCCCGATTTGAATAGAAGTCTCCTACGTGCTAAGGGTTTATCCCGAACATATAAATAGACCCAAAAACACAACTTGAGAGGGGAGGAAGCCATTGATGTGAAGAAAAACCTGTGTATTACTACTCAGTGAAGCAAACATTGATTTTTATAGCTTTTATTTATTATTTTGTAGTTCAATTATTGATGTGTGGCTAGAATTCGTGATTTTAAGCATTATATACCTCGCATTTTATGTGCTTTAATGATAAAATACACGTCGTATGTGCTTAATAGGGTTTATTTTATGTGTAGGTGAATTGGAAATGGAAACGGGGCTAAACGGATGCAAATACGTCGAAGAATACGCGAGAGGGGACACCCGGGGGATAGCCAGGCGCCAAGCCAAACAGCCTGGGGCAGCCTGGCGTTACCCAGGCGTTAGACCCATAACGCCTGGGGGGACCAGGCGTTACCCAGGCCTTAGGGCTGTAACGCCTGGCCC
>ML407145.1:38564-55271 GCA_005239525.1 Nicotiana knightiana | reverse complement strand
GATGAGGGTTGCCTACGTATCCCACACCCGTGAGAATCAAACAATGTGTAGTTCGGAAAAATCATGACTGATTAAAAATATACACCAACTCATTTTGTTTTGGAATGTTATTTTTCAGAAATTTTGGCAGAGTTTCGGGATAAATACGAGGATTTTCAAAAGAGGGTGAATTTATATTCTACCTCACTTTTGGTTTTCTGTTCATTTTTTTTTAGTTTAGCCGGTCAATACACAAGCTGAAACAAATAAATGCATACGTAGAAGGTAAGATGCATCAATGTAGTCTTTTATTTTTGGGGTACACCTGTCCTAGACGGATCAAACCCTTGTGTTGAGTCCCCTAAGTCAAATGCACGTGATGCAAATAATCGTTCCTACTAGGGATCCGGCATGAGGCTATGTTATACTAAGTTTAAATCATGGGGTTTTGTTCTAGACCAGGCTTACCCGAGCGGACAGCTCGAGCCGAGGGGGGGCAACGTACCGGGAATACAGAAGCTTCAACGGCTTTGCAACTTGTCCGTACCTCGTTCAAAAATTTGGATATGACTCTAACAGAAAAGAAGCCACACGAAGTGCACACTTCCCAGATGATTCAGAAGACTCAGAGAGAAGAGGGGTTTCAGCACCGTTTATATCCAATTCAGATAATATCAAAGCGGTAAAAAGCGGCATTTAGCACATTAGGCTTAAACATGTAAAAATCAGGTAATTATGAAATCCAAATATAACAGCTATTCTAAGCTCGATATCTTGAACCCTGAATCAGAGATTCTGGGTTCGATTTCCCCAGCAGAGTCGCCAGAGCTGTCACACCTCCTTTTTCACTACCCTTGATTAATGAAGGGTAATAAGGGAGTTTTTCCAATTAAAGTGACATTATTCGAATTTGGGATTTATTTTAGTTTTCAGAGTCGCCACCCGGATTTTTGATGATGTTCCAGGACACCGTTTTATTTTAACAATCCCAAACCGAGGAAATTTTGACTCTATTTTATGTTGTTTGCGGCCAGAAATTCGAGTAAGGAATTCTGTTAACCGGGGAGAAGGTGTTAGGCATTCCCAAGTTCTGTGGTTCTAGCACGGTCGCTTAACTATTATATTTGGCCTAATTATCTAATTATTTACATGTTTTAAACCTATTGTGCTTTTTAGCGTTTTTCACTTTTTAGCCGCTTTTATGGATTTATCTTGAAACAAGTCATGATGGCGTGCACTTGCTTGTTTTTGGACACATTATAACTGCGCCACATGAAATGCACCCGCAATTACAACATGTGATTTTTATTATAATTTGAAGTTGAAGACTGGGACATGAGTTGTCGCACCCGAGTGTAGATTACGTAGTCAAGACTATGGTCGTGATGGTTTTATAATGCCTATTCGAGGCGATGTTTAATTATTCTCTATGTTTTCTATGTGAAGGAGCGTTTTAGCTTTAAGACCAATTAGGATGTTTATGGATTTATCTTAGAGAAGTCACGATGGCGTGCACTTGTTGTTTTTGAACACATGGCAAACACGTTACATGAAATGCACCCGTGGTTGCTATGTGCATTTTTATTAATGTTTGAAGTGAGAGTCGGGGGCACGAGTTGCCACACCTGAATGTAGATTATGGTTATTTTAAGTGATATTTGATTGTCTACTAAATTTCAAACTAACAGAAGTATTCTTCAACCTATAGTATGTGTAGAAGATTGTTTAAGCCTAAATTCACTTAGTCTAAAGGACGAACATTTGGGCTATGACCGCATTTTAGCCCAATTCAACCATTTAACCCATTGGCCAGTCCTAATTGTGGCTAGTTATAAAAGAGATAAAGCTATATAATTCTATAAAGGAAACATGCCAACACATGGAGTTTTACAAGAGATTCAACAAATTACTAAGTTACAAGTTATACATTTTAAAAAGGTCAAGTGCACACTTTTAGCTATAGTAGAATATTGAATTAACAATTTTCATCAACTTCAGGTGGCCTAGATACATGCCTTCATATGTATTGAGTCTTGTTCGATAGCGTTTATACATTTATTGTTGTGAATTCAGAAAGTTTGAAAGATATGAGATGAATCGAAAGAGTTTTGGATCACATATTCTTGTTTTGTGTATTTTTCGAAAGTCATAGAATCTGGAACGATTATTTTCCAGAATCTTAGTAAATGTTTACAAGGAGACTGATCTGAATACAAACTCATACGAAATGAGTTTAAATAGCAAAATCTGTATTTCTATATTTCGAAATTCAGTAGAGGTAAATTAAACAATTTTAAGATAGATCACAAGGGGGTTTTTGAGCAAAAGAGAACTGTATTGGGCCGTTTTCAGTAAATTGGATCAGTTTTAAGAGAATTTCATACTAGTAAGAAACAGGGAAATAAAGCTAAATGCTAATTTAGAATGTCCAGTCCATATTTACAAACTTTAAAGTCCGTAGAGACAATTACATGGCTATTTATTATGAAATACAATTTTCTAAAAAAAACTAAATAAATAAACTGTCAGCTGCTGCTCCTGTGCAAGCTAGCAGCACTTCATAACCCCAAACCTGTATTTTCATAAACTTTCTCCAAAAAAAATGAGTAGAATATTTATGCATTTTTTGGAGAGAATCTGACCATTAGGAGGTCAGACCTGCTCCCTTAATGCAACTCAACTAGGAAACTAAACCACATTTTTAAAATAAACTTCAAAGAGTTCACACATATCAGGAAAGATTCAATAGCATTTACCAACATTTTTGACACAAGATTTATCTATTTTTATAAGCTAACAAAAGAGAAAATTGCCTAAAACATCAAGAACACCAACTAGCATTCGCAACACCACATCCTCAGATTTGCATATAAACAAAAAAGAAACTCAAACACAAAACAATAGATTTACAGAGCAACATAGAACAGAAGCTCATATTTGAAATTTCATTTATAATAAGGTGTTACATACCTCAAAAGTGAAAAAGAAATAGCAGGGAGAGATCTGGACCAAATAAAGGTCCGGAAACTGGAAATTCAAAGCTCAGCAAACAGCAAACCAACCAGCCACAAACTAAAGTAAGAAACTCAGGAAAAAACAACCACTTGAATACCCAAAAACTCGAGTAAATATCAGGAATGAAACCTAGTTCTTCAAAGGAAGGAATCACAACTACAAGAAAGACCAAGTTCTAAACTACTCTTTGCACTCATTCTGTTGTGTATTTGTTTATATTTTTTTTCAAGGTAATGAATAATTTCAGACTTTAAAGTGGGTAAAAATCTGTTTTCCAGAGGTGAAAAGGTTTCTAGTGTGTAACAATTTTTGGTAAAATCTGTGCAGAGAACTTTCTCAAAGCTATGTGTATTTCCAGATCTTTCAGTAGTAAAAAAAAAGTGTATTTTTTCAGTAATCCAAAAGTGTGTTTAGTGGTAAAAAGTGTGTGTGTATATAGGGGTTTTAGGATAGGATATTCTCAGCATATTCTTTATCCAATAAGCTGAAAATAGTACAAATGCAGCTGTCAACCCTATCCTTTTGGGACAACTGCACCTATTCTAGAAAACTTTAGCCCTTGAAATTACCTTTTAAACCCCAAAAAATCTGATTTCCTTATTCTAGAAGGTTCTTCGGTCACCCAAGATTCCTATACTACCCCTTAAAGTCTCTAGAATTTCCCAAAGGTAACTACGATTAAGGTTATTAGCTAAGCTGATTTTAATTAATAATCAATATCTAATGAAATCAACTTAAGTTAGTTACTAGGTTGAGGAAGCTGAAATTGATTTGGAATTAGCTTGAGAGTAGGCTTAGGTAAATTATTTTGGATTTAGACTTAACTGTGATTAACTTAATTTGGACAAGTAACCTTAGCCAAGTTAATTTTTAAAACCTATTTAAGTGAGTCACTTTTGGGAGTTAAGTTAGGTCCTTAGACTTAGTTTCTAATTTTAGCTTAAGTAGCCGGGTGCAATTGACTTCTAATGATGAGTCAATTAGGTTAGTAATTAATCTAGGTTATTAGTTAATCGATTGAAACTAAGGTTGAAACCAAAAGAAAAATAAAAAAAACCAGAAAGAATAATCAGTATAGGCGCACCTATTCAACAAGCAAAACTAACAATTCAATCAAACCAACAACATGATATTTAAACAAGGAAGTTCGTGAACTCCTAAGCCAAATCAGTAAGAAATCCCTAAACCAGGAGGATTAACAATTAAGGAAAATGGGAAAGAAGGGGGAAAAAGTCCGGGAAAATCATACGGATCTTCAATCAGTGAACAATTTAGACAATAAGGCACAAATTAGGTACGCATGCATATTCAGAACTACACAGGCCAAGAAAGAAGATATTCACAAAACCAGTCTCAAACCAACGACTTTACCTAATCAGCTAAGTCAGATTTAATTTAGGGAGGGGGGGGGGGGACAGTAGACAAGATACGCCCGGAAAATAAATAAATAAAAGAATATACTAACATGGGTTCAAAACAGCGTTCATTATATCGATTTACACCCGAATGAAGAAATTATGAACTGAAAACCTAGTTCCAGAAACTAAGGTAGTATTCTTTAATCAGTGTTCAAAGATAAATAAAGGAAGAAGAAAGAAAAGGAGTACCAGTGAAAGTAATTTTGAACAGACTCTGGTGAGTTCCAACAGTTGCTCGAACTTGCATGAATCGTTGGATCTTATCAAGAGCCATCGACTCATGTGAGTTCGAGTCACAGAGTCGCTTGGAATCATCTTTAAAAGATTTAAGGGTTTTGATCATTCTCAGATTTAAAATCGGAGGCTTTTGAGTGGTTTTCTAAGGAAATCAATGGCAGGACGGGGTTGAGGGGGAAGAGAAGGTTGTAGGGTGAGAGTTTGGGGTTGATTGGAGAAGCTCCGCTGCCGGTGGCGATTTCCAGGCGGTGGAAGACGGTGGGAACCCTAGGGCTGCTAGGGTTTTTTTTTTAGAGAGAAGAGAGAGAGAGACGGACGAGGGGGGGTGTCTCTGAGGGGTGTGATACTTTGAGTTTGAACGGGTATGTGGGGTGTTTGGAACAGTCTTATACTTAGGGGTCCTTAGTTTAGGACCGTTGGATCAATAAGATCCAACGACTAAGAGGCTTGAGGGGATGAAACGGGGTCGTTTGATTAGGGCTAGGGCAGGCCGTTTTTTTTTTTTTTTGATTTGGGCCTGGGTATTAGGAGGGGGATTTGGTTTTAGGGAGATGGCCCAAACGATTTTAGCTCTCTTTTAGCAAACCTTAGGTTAATTAAAACTAAATCCATCAAATCTAATTAAAATTTCTAAAAAAAATATATTAATTAGTTCTAACCTAGTTTATCTAATTATAAATTAACTAATGAGTGAATCAAAAAGTGAAAACATTAATTTAGTACACATAATTATTTAAAGAACAATTGTTTTTAATTTTCTTAGTAAAAGTGATTAAATCATGCAACTAATTATCAAGAACCTAATTATGCCAAATAATAAAAGTTTTAAAAGTTTTTGTTATTATTTTATATGTTATAAATTTTAAGAGATGAATTGTGATCATACAAGGCAAATAATTCACAAATAGACACTGAAATTCAACAAAAATCCATAAAATTAATTTACTTATCCAATTTTGTAGGAGTATTTAGTAGGTGAAAAATTACATGCTCACACCAGGTAGACTAATTATAATATTTTATGTGCTTTAAATATGAGGTAAATGAATTGGATGTGGTGAATAAGTGTATGAGTCATATAATAAGTAAGGTAGGGTCCAAGGAGAGGCCTAAGTCTAAGCCAAGTGGGAAAATTTCACAATAGGATAAAATTCCAAAGGTACTTGCACTAGTCCACAATTTGATCGAGCATATATAATTATATATAAGGTATTATGTGATGAATAACCTATCAAATTAAAGGTCTTTGACTTTAGTTTCCAACTCTTCAAACCGTTCGTCATTTGGACATTCCTACGCAAAGTCATGATAGAATTATCAAAGGCTGGAAAAATGTGATCCTGTGTCAAATCTGCCATCGCATTTCATGTCGCATGTTGACTCTACGATCGCAGATCAGGTCGCAGACTGGGCCAGTGTTGCCCAGTTTTGGGAAGCCATTTTGCGATTCACTCTGCGACCCACATGTTTGTTCTGGGTCCATTCTGCGATAGTAGACTCTGTTCCAGAGGTTTATTTTTCCTATTTTTATAACCCGACCCCATTTTCATAAATAGGTTTAGGGGCTTCATTTGAGGTCATTTTCTACTGATTTTAGAGATAGATGAGAGCATATATAGAGAGAAAGAAGGGGCATAACTTCATAATAATCCAAATCTTGCTCACGTCTTCAAGAATCAAGAAAGATAACCATAGATTGCCTTCCATCCGGGTAAGTTCTACTTCCAAAAATTTCATGCAAGAAGTTAAGTGTTCAAATATGTTGTAAGGGTGAGAAATAGGCCATGCATGTGGGACTAAGTTGTAGTATGTGCTATTAAAGAACTAATTTGGGTAGTTCATGTTAAAAATTGGGTGAAGGAAGAAGAGATTGCCATTTCTAAACCTTGTAGTCCACTTCACATGTTATGTGTTTGATGAAATTCCTAAGAGAGTTACACCATGTGTAATCTTCCTAATTATTAATCGATTTCCGCTATCTCCTTATAGATTGTTATGGCTAGAGGTGTTGGTGTATTGTATAAACTTAAGGAAAAGCTCTTTGAGGTATGTATGGCTAACTTTAACCTTTGTAGAATCCTCTTGTTGGGTCCGAGCATACGCTTTGTGTACCTTGTTTGAAAATATGTGAAATCAAATGTGTTGAGATGTAATATTCTATTCTCTGATTGTCCTAGTTGATTGCCATAATACCGTGCTATATGAGATTGTGAAAAGTGTTTTGATGTACCTATCTTATTATGTGCAAATCTCGTAAATGCTCGAGGGTATCGATATGAAAGTATGTGTTAATGAATGAAAGAAGGTTAATGTGCCCAAGTGTGAGAATGTATGTAATGGCTAAAAACTGTGCCTGGTAAGTAATGAAAAAGGGTATTGTGGAATGATGTGAATGAGTAGAACAATTATGGAAATGCCTTGTATATGAATTACTACTTGGGGAGAATTATTGTGCCTTGGGTCCAAATATATGAATTGTGGACGTGAACTTGTGATTCCTTGAAATGATAATTCTTGTGATGTAATTGTTTGTGGTTGCTGTTATGAAATATGATTGTCATGTGGGATCGGGTTGCGCGCTGCAACACGAAGTAATAAGGTTGATGGGTTGTGGTGATAAGGGTGGCTGAGGTAATAAGGGTGGCCGAGGTAATAAAGATGGAATGTGATCATTATCACTATTGAAATGAAAATCTATGAAACTCTTGAATATGGTGATGTTGAAAGGGGAAAAGGAGAGATTGTGAAACTTGTTGATTTTTGTTGTTTCTTTCCACGTGCATTGATTGGTTGGTTCTATTATTGTCTCTTATTTGTGTATTATTTGATTGTACTTGGGATAAGGTTTGTTCATACATACTAGTACTATTCCACAGTACTAACGTCCCTTTTGCCGGGGGCGCTACATCTTTTATATGGATGTAGGTGGGTCCATAGCAGGTAGCTCAGCTCGCCGTTAGTGGTGCCTTATCCTCATCCTTTTCAGTTGTACTGGTGAGCCCCACTTCCTCTCGGGGCCATGTGTGGTTCATGCCACCTTCTTTTGAGTATATTGTGTATTGTAAGGTATAGCCGGGGCCTTGTTGCCAGCAGGTAATGTTATGTTTCTGTATTCGTAGAGGCTCCGTAGACACAATGTGGCTAGTGTACATATGTATTTTGGGTAAGTAATGGTACAGTTCGGAATCGTGATTCACGTTGGTAAATGTTGTATGTATTTTGTAAGTATTTGGTATCATATGTTGGTAATGATAAAAAAAGGTAGAAATGAAATCAAATCATAAGTTTATGCTTAAGTCTTAATTGCTAGTTCACATGAGTAATGTATATTGATATCACGGGGTAGTACGTGGGATAGGTGAGGCAAATCCAGGTCCACTTGACCGGGATCATCCGGTTAGGTGCCAGTATCGTCCCTCGGTTTTGGGGCGTGACACCCGAATCTTCAACTGATGACAGCCAGAATGCAAGTCAATCTTGGAAAATACCCTGGCACCCTGTAACTGGTCAAATAAATCATCAATGCGAGGCAAAGGGTACCTGTTCTTCAGTGTAACCTTGTTCAACTGCCGATAATCAATACACATACGCATAGAACCATCCTTCTTTATCACAAATAATACTGGGGCACCTTGGGTGATACACTAGGCCTGATGAAACCCTTATCAAGAAACTCTTGCAACTGTTCCTTCAACTCCTTCAATTCCGGAGGATCCATGCGGTAGGGAGGAATTGAAATGGGCTGAGTGCCTGGAAACAAATCAATGCCGAAATCAATATCTCTATCGGGCGGCATACCCAGAAGATCAGTTGGAAAAACATTAGGGAAGTCCCTCACGACTGGGACTGACTCAACTGAAGGGGTATCAACACTAATATTTCTCACATAGGCCAAATACGCATCACACCCCTTCTCAACCATCTACTGAGCCTTAAGAAAAGAAACGACCCTACGGGGAGCATACTCTAAGGTACCTCTCCACTCTAATAGTGGTAGGCCTGGCATAACAGCGTCACGGTCTTATCATGACAATCAAGAATAGCATAATGGGGTGACAACCAGTCCATGCCCAACATAACATCAAAATCTACCAAATTGAGTAATAATAAATCAGCTCTGGTCTCAAAACCACTGATAACAATCAAACACGACCAATATACGCGGTCCACAATGAGAGAATCTCTCACGAGAGTAGAAACATAAACAGGGGAACTCAAAGAATCCCGAGATAACCCCAAATGTGAAGCAAAATAAGAAGACACATAAGGGTAAGTAGAGCCCGGGTCAAACAATATTGATGCATCCTTATGAGAGACAGGGACAATACCTGTGATGATTGAATCTGAAGCGACGGCCTCTGAACGGGCTGGAAGTGCATAGTACCTGGCCTGGCCTCCCCCTCTAGGGCGACCTCGACCTCCCCGACCTCCACCTCGAGCTGTATGAGAGAGTGGGGCAGTATCTGGGGCTGGAAGAATAGCTGGAGGACCCGGTGGAGCAGGTGGAGCCTGATAAGTCTGAGATGATGCACCCCTCCTAGCTCTGGGGCAATCTATAAACATGTGAAGAGGGTCACCACACTCAAAACGAGCATCTAAGAATAATACTAACACTGCTAATGTCATAATACACTGTCTCAGAACAAAAAACTAAATACTAATGAAGGAAGGGAAATGGAGAAGCTGTGGACGCTGGACAGCTACCTCGAAATCCCAAAGGTGACGATGAACGATCTCAGATGGCTACTGCTCAGAACCAGTACCTGGATCCGCACACAAAGGTGCAGGGAGTAATGATGAGTACGCCAACTCAGTAGTAATGAAAATAAATGAAATCTAAAGATAAGAAAACACACAGCACAGAACACCAATCCACATGTAGTAAGATACGGAGTATTAATACAGTATACATTTAATACATAAGTTGAAAACCAATTTCCATAAACATAATCCTTTGAGCAAGTATAATTTCCAGTATTTCTCAGTAAAATTCCCAAAATATCAGTATAAAAGATGAAATGAATCATAATCAAAACTCAGCAAAATATCATTATAAATCCGCCCCTCGGGCCAAATCACTCATAAATCAATCACTCAGCACCTCACCATCACTCAGTAACAGTCACTCAGCACCTCACAGTCACTCATGCCTCCCAATCACTCATCACTCGGCACTCACACTCAGTAGGTACCTGCACTCACTAGGAGTGTACAGACTCCGGAGGGGCTCCTACAGCCCAAGTGCTACAAACAAGCCAAATCATGGCATCAATCACTCAGGCTCTCAAATCATGGCATCAATCACTCGGCCTCTTTCATATCATCAATATCCTCACAATATTGGCCCTCTGCCTCACTCAGTCAGACACTCTCAACATGCCACTCGAGCCATAAATAAACGGGGTTCTCGACCCAAAACAGTATTTCATTTCAAGAAATAATATCAATAAACTCTGAGTGTCAAAATAACTTATCAGGAAAGACTAAGTGAAAAATTATAATTTCTAAGTGAGCAATATCAAAAAAATAGGCCCCAAGGGGTTAAGACAGATCGGCACTAGGCCCCAAACGTGGCTTACAACCCAAATATATACAAACATAGTAATGCTATAAACCATATGCTTGGAAAGTGGTTTCGCAACTCAATAGTTGCCTAAAAAGGAACAAATTTCCGAATTTCCAATTCGTGCACGTCCCACACTCGTCATCCAGTGTGTGCATCACTCCAAAACCGGGAAAGGATGTAAAGTACGGGGTTTCATACCCTCGTGACAGGATTTAAAGACATTACGTACCTCAAACTAGCCCGAAAAGCTACTCTGCAACACGTTTGCCCCTTGAATCAACTTTTGAATGCTCCAAATCTATCAAGTTTAGATTTTTCACATCAAAATATGCTAGGGGAATGAAGCCCAATCGAAAAATATCAACTTTATGCACAAAACCCGAAATTAGCCAAACCCCACCCTCGGGCCCACATTTTGGACCTCGACAAACTTTATAGTAAAATGATCCTCATCATCTCACGATTCCGTACATATAAAGAACGCTGAAATCGGAGTCCAGATGACCCCTCAAATCACCCCTAGAAGGTTTCTTAAACTCAAGCCCTAGTTTTCCCTTTTTCCACTGATTTTTCCTGATTAAACACTGTTAGTTTGATCCTTAATCACATATTTAACTCAAAAATAGGAAGAAATCACTTACCTAGGGTTGCTTGGTGAAAATCCCTCCTTGAGCTCTCCAAAATCGTCCAAGCCAAATGAAAGAAATGAAAGAAATGGGCCAAAACTTGCTTTTGAAACAATCTGCCCAGGCTTAATAGAGTTGTACCTTGCGCTGTGCAGGTTGTATATTCGATTATAATTTTTCCCTGTCGTACACCTTCTATTAAAACGCCCATAACTCCTTGTAGAAATATCCAAATGACAAACCGTTTAAGGATTTAAAAACTAGAATCGAAGATCTTTCATTTGATAGGTATGTACACCATATAAATTTTTATATATTCTGAGATATGAGTTTCCAAAGTCGGCTCCATGCATAAGTAAATTCTGTCGAAACCGCTTCACCAACCATCTTCAATCGATCTTAACTTTCTGATCAAATGTCCAAATCATGAATGGTTTAACTTTCCGAAAAGTATAATGCAAGGGCTACAACTTTTATGTTTTGCAAATGTTCATATTCCTTATAGATTTTGATATATATGTCTCCAAAATCAGCTCCCCGATGCACTAGTTGCTGTCCAAAAGTGCAGCAGAAATTTCTGCAGTTTTTTATCTTTTTTTTGTCCAAAATTCATTTCGTTAACCTTCCGAAATCCACCCGAGGCCCTCGGGACCTTAACCAATTATACCAACATGTCCCAAAACATGATACGAACTCGATCAAGGCCTCAAATCACATCAAACAACGTCGAAATCATGAATCGCACCCCAATTCAAGCTTAATGAACTTTAGAACTTGAAACTTCTACATTCGATGCCGAAATCTATCAAATCACGTCCGATTGACCTCAAATTTTGCATACAAGTCAAATTCGACATTATGGACCTGCTCCAACTTTCGGAATTAGAATCCGACCCCGATATCAAAAAGCTAAACTCTTGGTCAAACTTCTAAAAAACCTTCAAATTTCTATCTTTAGTCAAATGACTTCAAAATGACCTTCGAACCTCCGAATTCACTTCCGATCACACTCCCAACTCCAGAATCACCATATGGAGCTAATCCCAGACTCGGAATCCCAAACAGACATCAATAACACCGAAATGCACTTCAACCCAGACTTATGAAATTTCTTCCAAAATGCTAACTTCTACAATTTGCACCGAAATGCTCCTGGGTCATCCAAAAACTGATCCGAACATACGCCCAAGTCTGAAATCATCATACAAACCTGTTGGAACCTTCAAATCCTGAATCTGAGGTCGTTTACTCAAAAATCTAATCCTAGTCAATCCTTCCAACTTAAGGCTCCCGAAATGAGAATTTTCTCCAAATTGACTCTGAACTTCCTAAAACTCAATTCCGACCATGCCTACGAGTCATAATACCTGAAATGAAGCTGCTCACGGCCTCAAACTGCCGAACGATGCGTTAGAGCTCAAAATGATCGGTCGGGTCGTCACAGAGCTGTTGTAGGCTCCTCGGTCGCTGCTCTCACCGGTGCTCGGACTGCACCGCGTGCTCGTCCTCTACCCCTACCCCTTCCTCTGGTGGCTGTGTCTGGGGGCTGGGGTGCCTGGTCTTCGGTCCATCCGGTACGGCTCCTCACCATCTGTGAGAAAGAATAGAATAGAGTTTTAAGATCTTTGATGTCAATAACTCGCACGACAACGAAATCCAAGGAATGTGAGTGTTCTTAACAATTACATAGACTCCCAAAGATAGATACGGATGTCTCCGTGCCGATCCGCGAGACTATAATAAATCGGCTCGTGACTTGTGACTCCTATGAACCTAGACGATCTGATACCAACTTGTCACGACCCGATTTACCCTCCAAAAAGCGTCGTGACGGCACATAGTCTCTACGACTAGGTAAGCCTAAATTTGCGGATAAAACTTAATTAAATACGATAAAAGTAAAGACAGGAAAAGAAAAGTCTAGATAAGCATAACATCACCGCTTGCCATGTACAATATATACCCCAAGACCCGGATTGTCACAACACAATCACAAGCTTGTATACTAGTATAGCTCTATACAAATCCGGAAAAAGAAATACATAGTAAGTGTCTCTATAAGATGGAATGAAAGGTGAATTGGAGGATTCTGCGGACACGGTCGAAATACCTTACGGTCTCCTCGATGAAGCTGCAACGACCATTATCCGCGCGGCTGAGAACTCGAACCTGGATCTGCACACGAAAAACATGTGCATGGAAGGACATGAGTACACCACATTTGGTACCCAGTAAGTGCCAAGCCTAACCCCAGTCAAGTAGTGACGAGGTCCGATTAAGGCTCTACTGGATTATAAATAAAACAGTTTAAATAATACGGAAGAGAAATAAGTTCTAAAGTAGGCAGTTAAAAGAATAATCTGAAATAAAACAGTAAGATGGAGCCCTCGGCTCAGCACAACGTATCACAAGTGGAATCTCCGGGGATACCGTCCCATAGTCCCAAATATAAGTATTCAGTACAGAGGGGATCTCTCAGAATACGTCTGTAGTCCCCAATTTAAATATGCAGTGCTGGGGGGATCTCCTAGAATACGTCCGTAGTCCCCAATTTAAATATGTCGTGCTGGGGGGATCTCCCAGAATACGCCTGTAGTCCCCAATTTAAATATGCAATGCGAAGTAAATGACAAATAAACATCCATTTTAACAGTACATCTAAATACAAGTAGGAAAGCAGGGAAAAACTAACTAAAACATGGCGCACATAGTGTCAATTAGGCAATTTAATATGAAAACATATAAGCATGCTTCCCTAATCTAAGTTAAACAATTTAACACACTAAAGCAATGTAATAGGAGAAAAATAATTTAAAATTTTCAAAGGAAGAATAGGATTTTTGCAAGAATGGCTCGTGTACATACTCGTCACCTCACGTACCCGGCGCCCACACAACAATTTATGTCAAAAATAACCTAAGGGGAAGTCCCCAACACAGAGTTAGGCAAGCCACTTATCTCGATTGCTCAAATCAACCCGATATCACATTCTTGGCACGAGTACCCGACTCCAAATTGCCCAAATCTATTCAATTCAATTGAATAATGTAATAACTTTAAGAAAGTAATCTAACTTATAAATTCAAAGCTAATACGCGAATTTAGGAAAATCGCCGAAAAAGTCCCCTGGGCCCACGTCTCGGAATCGGGTAAAAGTTACAAATTTCGAAAACCCGTTTACTCACGAGTCTAACCCTACAAAAAATACTAGAATCGGATACCAAAATCTCGATCAAAACTCAAAAACTCGGTCTAAGAACTTTATCCAATTTTTCCCCAAATTTTCACCCCAAATTCAAAATTAAAGGATGAATTTAAGCATAGATTCGTGGAAATTAGTCAAAACCGAGTAGGAATTCCTTACCCAAATCGCACAGGTGTAAATCTCTTCAAAAATCGCCAATCCACGAGCTCCCAAGTTCAAAATATGAATTTTACCTTAAACCCTCGATTTGGGTATTTTAGATTCTGCCGAGGCACATACTTAGTGCGATAGCGGAAGGCCAGATCCGATCGCGGAGAGTAAACCACACGCGCCTCAGAAATGCACTACGCGATCATGGGAATTTGTTCGTGAACGCGGTGCTTTACTTCCCAGACCTACGCGATCGCGGTTGCCTTCGCGCGACTGCGTAGCGAAACACTTAATTTCCACTGTTGTCCTATTCCTTCTATGCGAACACGACATAGCCCATGCGAACGCAGTGACCAAGCTACCTATTCTACGCCATCACGTTCCTTTTCATGCGATCGCAATGCATTAAATCCTGATTGGCCTCCAATTTCCCTACGCGATCGCGTACTCCCTCACGCGATCACGATGAAGAAAATCTTGCTGCACTCCCACCAGATGTCACGACCCAAAATCCATTAAGGTCGTGATGGCGCCGGACCCCACTGTCAGGCAAGCCAACACTCAATAAATAAATTAAATCTTTATTTAAAATTCTAGAAGTCATTCTTTTTTCATTTTCTTAAATAATAATTAGCGAACTTCCACTAAGTAAACAATAATATCTTAACAAATTTGAATAGTGAATAAATCCCATGATTTCCCAGAACCCCGTGTCACAAGTGCATGAGCAAATTTTCTAGAAATTATACGTTGTACTACAATACTTGTCCGGAATACAAACTGGACAAGAAATTTAAAATAAATACAATACATCTGAGGAAGACTCTGCCGGCTGCGGGTTGTCTCTGGATGGTACATCTCATCTAAGTCTCCAAGTCAGCCACATCACTGCGTCAAACAGGGCCACTAGCTATGAATGTACCTGTGCAATAAAAATGCACAACAAGTATATCATAAGTACGAAAATAACGTGTACTCAGTAAGTATCCAGCCTAACCTCGAAGAGGTAGTGACGAGAGGTCGAATTTGACACTTGCTAGAGGTCAATTTAATATAATCAAGGGTGACTCTAAGCATGGATATCATAGACAAGTTAACAAGTAGCGACAATAAATATCAACTTCTTTCACGTTAAACATTTTAAAATCCTCATCATTTCAGTTCACAATATAAAATTTCCAGGCCAGTGATCAGGTAAAAATCACAGCAAATACGCAGTAATATTGATGTGTTGCTATAATTCATGGTTTAAAGCATTATGTGCCTTACATTTTATGTGCGTTAATGATAAAAATACACGTCGTATGTGCATAATGAAGTCTATTTCATGTGTAGGTGAATTGGAGATGGAAGCCGAGCTAAATGGATGCATAAACATCAAAAATACGCTCAAGCGTCAAAAAGGAGTGAACTGGGCTATATCTGGGCGTTTGAGCTGTAAAGCCTGGTCACACCAGGCTATAGCCGGGCGTTTGGGCTATAAATCCTGGTGTCACCAGGCGTTTGGGGGGCTTTTGGCCCATAACGCCAGCCCTGGCCAGGCGTTAGCCAAGCGTTTGGCCTGTAATGCCCGATCCTTGATCCGACCCAGTCCGAGTTTTGAAGGTTTTAAGTGTTTCCCGATTTGACTAGAAGTATCCTACACGTTTAAGGTTTGTCCCAAAACATATAAATAGACCCAAAAACACAACTTTGAGGGGGGGATTGGACGTGGAGGAACACACACCACGCTTGAAGGAGGCTTCTACCTAGTTTTTCTTCTCTTCTCTTCCTTTAATTTCATAGTTTATTAGTTCTAGAGTTTTGGGTGCTACATGAACGTTGTAGTTTGAAGCTTGAATTGTTCTTATTATTTTATCATATTGGTTTATTTATTCAATCTTGCGCTTAATTATTTGATTGCTTGATCACCAATTGAATACTATCTACGAATCTAGGATTGAACTCGGGAGAGGGAATTCTAGATTGCATATAAGATTGGGTAGAGCAAGATCTTAACCCTTCAGGGGAGCGGATTTGCGGTTAGGATAGGAATATACCTAATCGCCTTGCTTGGTTATTATACGGGAATTATTAATGCGTTCTTGTTAATCCTGATTCCATAGGAATATAGGCGTTAGGTTAGCTTGAATAGGCGAGTTGTACTTCGGGAGAAGGCTACGAGCAATATTAACCTCGGCAATCAATAAACCAGATAATTTAGTTAGACGATTTAAGTGGAAAACTCAATAGGATTGTTTTCTAACCCATAGCTCTAGAATATCGGCTCTTATTGAATTCATGTCTAATTTCGCCAATTTGTTTCATTAATTTCATAGTTTACTATTCTAGATTAATTTAAGTTAAATATTCATACTTTAGTATTCGCTTGAATAGATTAATTGTTTGGGTTTAATTTAGTTGATAGTTAATCACAAGTCCCCGTGGGTACGATATCTGGACTTACAATCCTATATTACTTGTCGACCACGTATACTTGCGTGTGCGTTTGGGACCAACAAGTTTTTGGCG
>ML407145.1:0-38428 GCA_005239525.1 Nicotiana knightiana | reverse complement strand
GATAGTTAATCACAAGTCCCTGTGGGTACGATATCTGGACTTAAAATCCTATATTACTTGTCGACCACGTACACTTGCGTGTGCATTGGGAAATCAACCAACAAGTTTTTGGCGCCGTTGCCGGGGACTTAGAAATTAACTATTCTACTAGATTGAATTATTACTTTTGTCTATTTAAGTTTTTATTTTTATTTTTTTATTTTTTATTTGTATCTTAATTTAATATCTTATTATCTTTCTTGACATGGCATCTTGGAATGATAATTGGTCGAATAGTGGTTATTCTTATTATGACGATCCTTGTCCATATTGTGGAGGACCACACATGTGGCAATATTGTCCATCTCAATCTAATGTGTGGAATTTTTGTAATGTGTGTGGTTGTCAAGGTGGCCATTGGGATGGTTGTCCTAATTCTTATTATCCTTCTCAGAGCTTTTATTGTAATGTTTCTAATAATGTTAATGAGTTTGATAGGAGCAAGGAAGTGGAGGATATGGAAAGCGTGGCTCGTATTATGGACTTGATGAGACAAGCAACGGAGCAACAAAACATGATAGCCGAGCAACAAGTTCTTGACGCCATAGCTATCAAAAGAATCCAGGCTAAAGTGGATGAATTAATGGCCAATTTCCAAGAAGAACCTCAACTCGACGAAAAGAGTGAGTTCCCACCAGAAGATAATTTTGAAGAAGCAGATATAATGAGCCAATCTTGGCTAGAGGAACAAGCTCAACTAATAAAATCTCATGAGTTTCTTCGTGATGGTCTTTCAAATATGACAGAGCAACTGATAGAAGGAAGAACTGAGCTCAGGCAAGAGATAGACCAATTTGGCTCAGATATCCATGACCTGCAGGCTCAATTGAATAAAAAGGTTGAGGTGTCTGATGCCCTACCATCAATATTTGTGGATACTGGCCAGCTTGTGGAGTGGAAAGAGGAAATCCAAATATTCGGCCAAAGTATTAATGATGTCAAGGTTGATGAAGAGTATAAAATCGAGGATGTCAAAAATAATGTAGTTTTTAAGTTGGAGCGTATTGGACCTCATTCTAAACACTTTTCAACATTGTGTTTGATTGGTGACATGGGAATTGATCCACTCGAGCATATAGAGGAGTCAATGGATGAGGAACAAAGTATTTATATTCTGAAAATTGTGACGCCACNACCCCATGAACGTGACAAAAAAATTGATGCAAAACTGGGGACGCAATTCATATCCTCAAAGTGGAAGGAAAAGTGGTGAAGTAGCAGAGTCGTGTCACGACTATAAATAAGACGCTTGTTGGGAGGCAACCCAGCATGTATGTCTTTTCATTTTTTTTAGTGTCGAGTTTTGTGTTGTTTTTATTTTACAGAGTAGGGGAAGTCTGAGTACCCAAAATTTGAAGTTGAGGGGCATGTTTGAGCTTCAGTATGGGGTCATCCCGACTCTAAAGATTGAGAATCATGTCCGAGCTAGACCCGAGGGGGTCTCAGGGAGTATTTCTCACCCTTGTTTTAATGTTTTTCTTTGTGATCATCCATCGAGGACTATGCATAACATAAGTGTGAGGTGGGGAAACTACTTTCTGAGGTGTAATTGTAAAAAAATTGTTGTCTTTTAGAAAAATCTCGGACTTTTCCCAACGATGGATCTGTTGGACAATTATCTTGAGGGATAAAGTCCGATTAAAAAAAAATTCCAAATTTTTTTTTTTTTTTTTAGGATAGGTAGGGAGTATCCCTTGGTTTTTCTTTGGGCACCGGTTCTTTTCCAAGGGTGTAGCTTGAACCGGACACTTTAAATTAATTTTTTTAGAGTAGTTAGGAAGAAACTGAGTAACTTAGAAATATCCTATGACATTTTTGATGCCGACATATTAGGTTATGACATACATTCTGCTTTTCCTTATATTTGGTTTGACATGTGATGCCAGAGTAAAAATAAATAGCCTATTTTGTGATGCCTTAGCTCAGTTGTTTGACTTATATGCTACATAGTGTGATATTGCTTAATTCTCTCAATTTTGTGTGCTTGATTGACTTGAGAGTTGAATAAAACCATTTTGATTGAGTCATGTGCAATGTGTGAGTGAGGTTTAGTGATTTTTTATGCTATCCTGTGTAGTCTAGAACTTGCCTCGTGTGTTAATCGAAGCGAAATTGTAGGTTATGCTAGTCTAGGAGATGACGTAGGCATTTTCTTGCTTGATCATGGATGTTCTTGTCACATGAAAATTAAAAATTTCCATTGCTAGCCCCTTTGAGCTGTTTGACCTTTTCTTTGGTACCCACATTACAAGTCGTACCCCTATTTTGTTCTCAAATTGAGGTTTTTGCACCTTTTCCTCCTAAGGCACTTAGTCTCTACAAGAAGTAAAGTGGGATATTGGGGATTAAATTTTGAGTGGANGCTATGTTGAATATGAATTGTGGCAAGGGAATTGGTTGGGAAGAATATGTGTTGATTTGTGAAGGTATTGTATTAAAGTGCTTAGGAGGGTTAGTCACTATTCCTAAATATATCATACTCGTCCCTTAGCTTACATTACAACCTTAAAAGTCCTAATTGATCCTAGATTTGGCTAACTCGAATTAGTGGAGATCTACACTATGGCAAGCTTATGGTACGACCATGGGATGCATATGAATACTTTGTGAGAGTGAGGGAATTTGTTCAATTGTGTGATGTCCTTAAATTATGTTCAAAAGCATATTTGAATGTGTGAACTAGTTATATTCACTCTTTTGTTGTTGGTGAGGGTACATGATCTCATGAACGATTGATTATGTTGTAAACTTTCTTGTTGGGTAGGTGCGTGAATTGAGAGGTCTTTGTAGTTGCAGGTTGACTCTTGAGGTTGGGTGGTTGAAATTAGGTTGTTGGTATGATTGATTTAATTGTTATACTTGGGTATGTTTAAAGAAGGGGAAGAATGTGAAATTTTGTATGTTCATACTTGATTGCCGGTACTGATCATAGTTAAGGGGTAAGGTGTGTGATTGAAAAGTAAAATACTCCTTGATAATGAAATGTTTATGTGTTGAAGGGTAGTAGATTGTCCCATTGCTCAAGGACGAGCAAGAGTCTATGTATGGGGTGTTGATGTGTGGCTATAATTCATGGTTTAAAGCATTATGTGCCTTACATTTTATGTGCGTTAATGATAAAAATACACGTCGTATGTGCATAATGGAGTCTATTTCATGTGTAGGTGAATTGGAGATGGAAGCCGAGCTAAATGGATGTATAAACATCAAAAATACGCTCAAGAGTCAAAAAGGAGTGAATCGGGCTAAAACCGGGCGTTTGAGCTGTAACGCCTGGTCACACCAGGCTATAGACGGGCGTTTGGGCTATAAAGCCTGGTGTCACCAGGCGTTTGGGGGGCGTTTGGCCCATAACGCCATCNAGAAGTATCCTACACGTTTAAGGTTTGTCCCAAAACATATAAATAGACCCAAAAACACAACTTTGAGGGAGGGATTGGACGTGGAGGAACACACACCACGCTTGAAGGAGGCTTCTACCTAGTTTTTCTTCTCCTCTCTTCCTTTAATTTCATAGTTTATTAGTTCTAGAGTTTTGGGTGCTACATGTACGTCGTAGTTTGAAACTTGTNCAGGATTGTTTGCTAACCCATAGCTCTAGAATATCGGCTCTTATTGAATTCGTGTCTAATTTCGCCAATTTATTTCGTTAATTTCATAGTTTACTATTCTAGATTAATTTAGTTAAATATTCATACTTTAATATTTTCTTGAATAGATTAATTGTTTGGGTTTAATTTAGTTGATAGTTAATCACAAGTCCCTGTGGGTGCGATATCTGGACTTACAATCCTATATTACTTGTCGACCATGTATACTTGCGTGTGCATTTGGGACCAACAAATATCATGCGCAAGCAATGCCGAGGGTCGAACGGCCTGAACCAACATAAATGTAAAATGTGCACTGCCGAAGGGTCGAACAGCTCGAACCATAGATGCATCTATCTGCTCTGCTCGCGAATCGATCATGCAACGCGGTTATACATAAATAACAAGGTCATCCTACTCGCGAATCATACATGCGACTCAGGCAACCATAGTTACACATATTCACACAATAAACCACATTTTTATCAGGAAAATTAGCTATTCAATGAAGTGATAGAATTCTCCTTTTAATGAACATGAAAATAGTATTTAAAGCCTTTCTGGGGATTTACTTGCCAATTTCGACCGAGTTTCAACATTATAGATTTATCTGAAACGCAATTATCCAAGGAAGAATCAATTCTCCTTCTAGATGATTAACAAAAATAAACTTTATCCTTCTTAGAGATTTAATTACTAATTGATAGCATCCCATGATATTTTGCTGACAAGGTCACAAGTACGACAAGTAAAGCATGCTAGTGGGTCCTAGACTACCCGGACATGACATAATAGTAGCTACGCACGGACTCTTGTCACTTTGTGCGTACATAGCCCCCACAAATAGTAGCGCATATTAAATTATTTCACTTATGGGGACAATTCCCCCTCACAAGGTTATAAAGGAGACTTACCTCGCTCCGAAATTCCATAACCGGCTTCCAAGCCCTTCCGACGACTCCAATTGATGCACAACGCCCCAAACTATTCAAATAACGGGAAAACCAATAAAAATTCACTCTAATACTCGTAAAACTTCAAATTATATAAATTCCCAACTCCCCTCAAAAAGTTGACCAAAATGCCCTCGAGCCCACGTGCCCGGATTCCGAAATTTCTCGAAGATAAATTCTACCCATAGCTTTACTAAATCAATTATGCATTTTACTCTAGTTTTCATGCTCAAATTCATGGTAAAAGTCTAAAATTCTAAATTCTAGGTCTTCCCCAAAAATCCCAAATTTATACTAATTTTTCATGTCTAAATCCATGTAAGATCACATATTTAACTCAAAAATAGGAAGAAATCACTTACCTAGTGTTGCTTGGTGAAAATCCCTCCTTGAGCACTCCAAAATCGTCCAAACCAAATGAAAGAAATGAAAGAAATGGGCCAAAACTCATGTTTAAAACAATCTGCCCAGGCTTCATCAAGTTGTACCTTGCGCTGTGTAGGTTGTACATCATATTACAATTTTTCCTTGTTGTACACCTTTTGTTAAAATGCCGATAACTTCTTGTAGAATTATCCAAATGACAAATGGTTTGAATATTTAGAAACTAGACTCGAAGATCTTTAATTTGATAGGTTGTACACCGTATAAATATTTATATATTCCGATATATGAGCTTCTAAAGTTGGCTCCATGCATCAAAAAATTCTGCCGAAACTGCTCCACCAGCCATCTTCAATCGATCATAACTTTCTGATAAAATGTCCAAATCATGAATGGTTTAACTTTATAAAAACTATAATGCAAGGGCTACAACTTTTATGCTTTGAAAAGTTTCAGAATATTTATATATTTCGAGATATAAGCTTCCAAATTTATCTCCGTGATTACACTAGTTGCTGTCAAAACAGCTTTCTGCAGAAAATTTCAGCTACTCTTTGGTCCGAAATTCATTCCGTTAACCTTCCGAAAGCCACCTGAGGCTCTCGGGACCTTAACCAATTATACCAACATGTCCCAAAACATGATACAAACTCGTTCGAGGCCTCAAATCACATCAAACAACGTCGAAATCATGAATCGCACTCCAATTCAAGCTTTATGAACTTTGAAATTTCAAACTTCTACATCCGATGCCGAAACCTATCAAATCACGTTTGATTGACCCCAAATTTTGCACACAAGTCATATTCGACCTTACGGACCTGCTCCAACTTTCGGAATTGGAATCTGACCCTGATATCAAAAAGTCAAACCCTCGGTCAAACTTCTCAAAAACCTTCAAATTTCTATGTTTAGCCAAATGACTTCAAAATGACCTACGAACCTCCGAATTCACTTCTTATCACGCTCCCAACTCCAGAATCACCATACGGAGCTATTCCCAGATTCGGAATCCCAAACAGACATCAATAACACTAAAATGCACTTCAACCCAAACTTGTGAAATTCCTTCTAAAATGCTAACTTCCACAATATACGCCGAAACGCTCCCGGATTATCCAAAACTTGACCCGGACATACGCCCCAGTCCGAAATCATCATAAGAACCTGTTGGAACCTTCAGATCCTGATTCCGAGGTCGGTTACTCTAAATTCTAGTCTTAGTCGATTCTTCCAACTTAAGGCTTCTGAAATGAGAATTTTCTTTTCAATTTGACTCCGAACTTCCCGAAATTCAATTTCGACCACACCTACAAGTCATAATACCTTAAACAAAGCCACTCATGACTTCAAATCGCTGAACGAAGCTCTAGAGCTCAAGATGACCGATCGGGTCGTTACACCAGAAAACCAGCAATCAAATACAAGGCTAATATGACCTGTTGAGCATCCGAAACACACCCGAGGCCCCCGGGACCTCAACCAAACCTACTAACGAGTCATAATACCCTATTCAAACTTAGTCGAGCCTTCAAACCACATCAAATAACACCAAAAACAAGAATTATACATGGATTCAAGCCTAAGAACTTAGAAATTTTCCAAAATCTACAACCGATGCCGAAACACGTCAAAACTAGTCTGAATGACCTCAAATTTGACACACATGTCACAAATGACACTACAGACCTATATCCACTCTCGGAATCCCATTCCGAGCCCGATATAAAAATTTCACCTATCGGCTGAAATCGCCGAAATTCTAACTTTCGCCAATTCAAGCCTAACTCTACTACAAACCTCGAAAACACATTCCGGACACGCTCCTAACCCCGAAATCACTCAACGGAGTTAACAGAGTCGACAAAATTCCATTATGTACCCGTCTTCACATAGTTCCAACTGCGGTCCGAATTCTAAATCTTAAACTCATAATTAGGGACTATGTGTCCCAAAACTCTCCGAATTCCACACTAATCACTCCGGCAAGACCCAAAAGTAGAAACGAATATGGGGAAAACAGTTATCAGGGGATCGGGGCGCTAACTCTCCAAACGATTTACCGGTTCGTTACACAAACATGGTTAGAAGTACTAGATTCTATTAAAGATTTGGAAAAACCCCTTTTCAAAGACTTTAATTATTTTACTGAAGCGTTAGACTATGCACGAGGTGTATTAGGACCAAATTATTATATTTCTCCAGCACTCAGACAGAGCTCAGAAAAAACCCCACAATATAATATCCAAAAAGACACAGATAAAATAATTTTCTGTGATCATTGCTCTTCAAGGACTGAAGCCTTCAAAAGACTAAACCAGAAGAGTGAAATTTTGACACAATAAAAAGCAAGACTAATGGAGCAAGTGAAGACATCAGAACATAAAATACAAGCAGTAAAATTCGAATTGCTACAATCCCAGACACAGGTCATTCCACAACAAGACGCAGGAAATGAGTTCTCTATCTCAAGAAAAAATGGATAATAAGGGTGTACATTCCCCAATGAATGTAACAAGATCCACTGTATCGGATAGAGATACAGCTATTCTGGATCAAACAGTAGCCGGTAAAGATTTATCAAATCCATTTATGGCTGTCACTTTGCCAAAAAGTGAAGATGAAGGATCATCAAGCTAATCGAGACAAAGACTACCCAGAACATTGATATAAGGAGAAGCATTAAAAAAGAAAGGCATGAGTTCAAAAAAGAAAAAAATGTGAAAATTGCAGACATAATTAAACAGACGTTAGAAAAATTCTTCCAAGAAAAAGAAAAGCAGGACAAATATATGGTTGAAAATCCTAGTCCAGAAAAATCAGAAGACGAAGACAATTACGAAGATGAAAATCTAAACTATCAAGATGCTCAAGACCCAGATGATGATTCGGGAATGAGTTTGGACTCAATAGCCCTACACAATCTTGATACATAGAAAATAATTCTTGATACGTATAAGTAAACAGGAGAATTAATCTGGATACTGAAGAATCAAATAATAGTCAGCAATACTTGGAAGAACAAGACAAAAGAGGAAAAAGAAAAAGTAGCAATAATGCAACAAAACCAACTAAGAATGACATAAAGTAGTATTGAAAAGACTTTGGGGTCTTTGAAATGGAAAAAATAATCACATATTTGAAAAATAAAAAGGAATCTCTACTCAAGCCATGTGACGATGGGGCCCAGTGAAGTACCTGACAAGGCTAGAAAAGAAAGATTTCTGGAGATGTTTTAAATCTGCTCAAAAATCCGCTTCAAAGACTTGGCTATATAAAGAGCAAAAATGAAGAAAAAAGACACAAAAACAAGAACAACATCAACAACATCTCTCTAAACAAAAAGCTCCAATACCCCCTTCTTCCTTTCATCACCCACCATCCAAAAAACTTTGTATTATACCACCTATCTAAATTATGTATTCCTTAAGTAGTTCTTATATCAAGCTTCTAAAATACGGTAAATTAAATCGTATGCTTCAGTGTGCAAGTTTTTAATTCTCAAGTTCAGTAAAGTTTTTCGGGTTTCCAGAAAGGGAAATCCCTCTCTTGTAAACATGTAAGTTACTGTTTTTATCTAAATTATGTTTCTGGATATTACCCTTATTTTTACAGTTTTATGTTTATATATATATTTATGCCCTTAGTTTGTGAATATTCTAAAAATCACTCTTAGTATATGGTTCTCTTTCAAGCTTCTTAACAATTTTGATGGATTAACCTATAAATTCCTAGGAGAAACCGGTTAAAGTTAAGCCCAATAAATTATCACAAGGGTGATCAAATGGGTATATATATTTAATTGTGGCCAGGGTGAGGTTATAGAAAAAAGTGTTAAGAAAAGATTTACTTCTTTAAAAAGTTGGAAAGAAGAGATGAACAGAGGATTAAAAAAAAAAGGTATAGAAGAGGTAATAATTCTCAGTTCATAATATTGATAGCAAACATAATACCATGTCTACTGATTAGGAGAGGGAGAGTACCGAGTAAGATTTTACATCATAAGACTTACACACAAAATATTTTACCACAAAATTTTACCACCGTCAGTATTTTTTACGTCAATCTACTTATTTTATTATTATCCATTTATTATATATATATATGTGTGTGTGTGTGTATTCCATACATATGTGACTTGAAAAGAACGTTAAAGAAGAAGAGCTATGCGGCAAATATCAAAGTAGTCTTTTTCTTTTTAGAAAAGTGATGAAGCCTATTTCACAACTTTCATTAATGATCTTCAATTTTGAAATCTTTAGGTTTATGGTGTATATAAGTTGAAGTAGCTGTGATTTTGTTCAAATAATACTCAATTTAGATTCTGATATTTATTTTTTAAAATATATTTTTCTATTGCAAATAACTTTGAGTAGTGGTTTGAATTATTCATTTTCTTCTTTAGATAAAAAATTATGTTCGGTAATATTTTGACTAGGTACAATTTTTTTAAACTATAATACGGATAAAATATATTTTTTGCGACAGTATGAGCTTTTGACAAGGGTAGCTTATAGATATGTTTTTGCTGCCTTTAGGTTATAGGCTTTTGGTAGTTTAAAACCCAGTAATACTAGGAGAACGTGTTAGTCTATAAACTGAAGCAGTTAAAGATTTTTATTTGTAACAAACAATTAGTGATTGAGAAGTTAGTAGTACCCATAATCAACTGTCAAACAATAGTTATTTTTCTACTTCAAGGATTTACAAAAGAAAAGTGTTGGTTCCTGTTCTTATTTGTTATTACTGGATTCCTTTTTAAAAAATTTAAGTTTTTTTGAATGTTCATGTGAAGTGTGAATACTTGGTAAAGTTATGTTCCCTAACTTGTATCATTATCTCTAATTTGATGTTGCAATTACTATAATACATGTATTTCTCATAACACATGCTTTAAATGGAAATAATGCAATAGAGCTATACGGCATAACAGTTTTAAAACCGGAAAAAGGCCTAAAAATGCCACTCAACTTTCAGAAATGGTCTATTCATGTCATCCGTTACAAAAATACACATTTCATGTCACTGCCGTTACACCTTTGGCTCACCTATGCCACTCACCGTTAATTTTTAAAAAAAAATAAAATTGTGTCGTTAGTTCAATAATGGCATATGTGAGCCAAAGGTGTAACGGCAGTGGCATGAAATGAGCATTTTTTTAACGGATGGCATGAATAGACCATTTCCGAAAGTTGAATAGCATTTTTAGGCTTTTTCCCGTTTTAAAACTCATGTTGCATGGGTAATAGTATGAGGTATTCCTATCATATTTTATGGCTAATCAAAAGTAAGTATTTTATTTATATAAATTTCACCTTCTCAATATACAATTAATAATAAGTTAAATATTTTTATTTGTATACCTTATGTCACGACCCAAAAATACATTAACGGTCGTGGTGGCGCCCGGACACCACTGTCAGGCAAGCCAACACCAAGAAGTTGCACAAATTCTCATTTTAGTAGTTTTGAAATCATTTTTTTTCATTACATTAAATAGGATTAATGAACCTTGTTGAGTAAATAACGATATCTTAACAAATTCAACTAATAATTAAATCCCAAAGTCATCCCAGAACCCGGTGTAACAGGTGCATGAGCAATTTCTAGGAAACAAACGAAATACAATAACCGTCCGGAATACAAATGGGACAGTAAAGAGAATACAACACAATATTCTGAAGGAGATTCTGCTGGCTGCGGGTCGTCTTGAGAGGTTGCAACTCACCTAAGTCCCCATATCAACCATGCCACTGCGTCAAGCTAGACCACTAGATATACTTGTTCCTGTGCAACAGAAATGCACAACAAGTGTAGTATGAGTATGAAAACAACGTGTACTCAGTAAGTATCCCATCTAACCTCGAAGAGGTAGTGACGAGAGGTCGACTTTGACACTTGCTAGAGGTCAAATTAACATAATCAAGTGTGACGCTAAACATGGATGTCATGATTAATTAACAAATAATGGTAGGAAGGAACAACTTCTTTCATATAAACAAATTCTAATCTCAGTCATATCAGTTGACAACTTATATTTCCAGGCCATTAAGCGGTTCAAATTACAGAAAGTTCCTAGCAAATATCATGCGCAAGTAATGCCGAGATCAAATGATCCGGTCCAACATAAATGTAAACTGTGCACTGCCAGAGGGTCGAACAGCACGAACCATAGATGCATCTATTACCCCACTCGCGAATCATACGTGCGACGCGGTCAATTATAAATAATAGAGTTACCCCGCTCGTAAATCATACATGCGACGCAGGTACTCATACATACACACATTCAAACAGTCAATCCATACTTTATCAGGAAACACTTATCCAAGGGAAAGTCAATTCTCTTTTCACGATTCGAAAAAATAAAGTTTAACTTACTTAGAAATACATTTACTAATTTGATGTGACTTAAGCAATTAAAATTGTTAATGAGGTTACAAATAATTCAAGTATAGCATGCCTTCGGTCTTAGACTACCCGGACTTAAGTACAACAGTAGCTACGCACGGACTCTCGTCAGCTCGCCCATACGTAGCTCCCAATAATAGTAGTACATAATCAATTATTTTACTTATGGGGACAATTCCCTCTTACAAGGTTAGAAAGGATACTTACCTCGCTCCGAAGTTCCATAACCGGCATTCCATGCTCTTCCGATGACTCAAATCAATGCACAACGATCCAAAACTAGCCAATAGTTATGCAAACCCATTAATATATACTCAATTACTCATTATAATCCAATTCATAACAATTCCTAACCCCGATCGGAAAGTTGATAAAATCACCCTCGGGCCCACGTGCCCGGATTCCGAAATTTTTCGAAGATATACTTTACCATAACCTCACGAACTCAAATATATAATTTTTCCCCAATTCCATGCCCAAATTCGTGGCCAAAATCCAAAAATATAAATTTCTAGGTTTTCTACCAAAACCCCAAGTTTTCAATTTCCATGTTCAAATCCATACATAATCATGTGTTTAACTCAAAACTAGCATAAACCACTTACCTCAAGCTTTGTGGTGAAAAATGGCACTCCCAAGTTGCTCAAAATCGGCTCCCATGGAGGAAAAATGGTGAAAATGAGCCACCCCTCGCTTTTAAAAGAACACACTGCCCAGCTCGTTTCTCGCACCTACGGTGCGTAGACCGCTTCTGTGGCGCGTGAGCCGCTTCTGCGGTTCCAGGCTCAGGTCTAACAGTCTGCTTCTGCTTTCTCCTCAGCGCAGATGCGCACCCGCATCTGCGGGTAAGCTTCCGCATCTGCCGTCACTGCCCTTCTTCGCCCAAGCCGCATGTGCAACCCCATGGCCGCTTCTGCGGCTCCGCACCTGCGGCCAAAACCTCGTAGGTGCGGTTACACCAGTTATCAGCTACCTCAATTCATCCTCAAATTCCAAAATTGATCCGTTAACCATCCGGAATCCACCCGAGGCCCCTGGAACCCCGTCCAATCACACCAACCAGTTCCAGAACATAATACGGACCTGCTCGAGGCCTCAAATCACATCAAACAACGCCGAAACCATAAATCACACTCAAATTCAAGATTAATGAACTTTAGAACTTCCAACTTCAACATTCGATGCCGAAACTTATCAAATCACATCCAATTGACCTCAAATTTTGCATACAAATCACATTTGACATTACGAACCTACTCCAACTTTTGGAATCAGAATCCGACCCCGATATCCAAAAGTCCACTCCCGGTCAAACTTCTCAAACACCTTCAAATTTCTAACTTTAGCCAAATGACTCCAAAATGACCTACGGATCCCCAAATTCATTTCCGATCGCGCTTCCAATACCAGGATCACCATACGGAGTTACTCCCAGACTCAGAATCCCAAATAGACATCGATAACACTGAAATTCACTTCAACCCAAATTTATGAATTTTCTTCCAAAATGCCAACTTGCACAATAGACGCCGAAACGCTTCCGGGTGATCCAACACCTGATTCGAACAATACGGCCCAGTCCGAAATTATTATATGAACCTGCTGGAACCTTCAAGTCCCGATTCTCAGGTCGTTTACTCAAAGATCCAACCTTAGTCGATTCTTCCAACTTAAAGCTTCTGAAACGAGAATTCTCTTTACAATTCAACTCCAAACTCCCGGAATTCATTCCCGACCATGCGAACAAGTCATAATACCTGAAGTGAAACTACTCATGGCCTCTAACTGCTGACGACGCGCTAGAGCCCAAAACGACCGGTCGGGGCGTTACACCTTAGTAGATTTAAGATTTTAAGTAACTTTTATTTTAATTTTATTTTTTATTTTTATAATTAGACCTTGAACTTTCTTAATTAGATAAAACTTTAAATAAGCTTAATTGGTATTATATAACTTTAAATAAGCTTAATTGGTATTATATAACTAATTAACTATACATTACATAGATTATAAACCAAATTTATAAATTATACCAAATGTATGTTATAATTAATGTTTTAAGGACCCGCTTAAAGTGCGGGCAAATTTACAAGTTTGTCATAATGCTGACACTTTTTTGTTACACAAATCTTCTCGAATGCATTATTTACCTAAGTAAAGATTGTGGCTTCTGATTGTTCCTAATGACCTATCGTCACATTTTATTCACTGCAATGGTCATCTAACTTCTGTAGTTGACTGAATTTGTGGACGAATATCTAAATTAATTAATATTTTTTTTATTAACTTTTGCACGTATTCATAAAAAATAGAAGAATGTGTTCCATAAATATTGCAGTGCTTTTACATATGAGTGTGATTATTGTTTCTTGAGATGTGAACCCAAGTATGTCATTGCAAAATACAAAATTATGAAAAACAGAAACTTCTAAACTTTGAAGATTCTAATAATTTTACTGCCTTCTTAGTATAAAAATAAATAAATTTAGTCTTAATCCCTTAATTGATATCCTTCTACAAGTAATTGTGATATATGTTATCATATTGAATGGTTGTAGCCATTCTTATTGTTTCCTTGGTCCTATTTCAAATATGGCTGAACGGATTCGAATTATTCCAAGTGGGAGTTCTCGAAGTCAAGGAAGGGGAAAACATAGAAGGATAAGTCGTCGCAGGACTTATTTCTATAATGATTCAAACTCGGAGCCTGAAGTCATCAGGAATGTCCTAAGAGCGAGGCAAAATGAGTTAAGGAAACAGAGGGCTGAACGAAGGGAAGGAGGAAAAAAATTTAGGGAGTTTAAGGAATTTAAAATGGGCCCTGATGCTTCCATTCATGAGCATGTACGCCTTTTTAGGTTTAAAAGAGTTGAATTGGCTAATTACATTAAGATTACTGATTGGGAAGCATTAGCTATTTTAGCGGACTTTCTTCGAGAGCCTTCGGGTGAAATTTTAACTGAGATTTATCATGATGTTTGTCCTAGTGCACCTTTTAGCGTTTACGTGCAAGAGTTAGTGTTCGATTGGTACATGTCCTAGCAAACATGTAAATTATTATTATGTATTTTATCTTAATGAAATTTAAATTATATTGTTTGTCTCACCAGTTACATATATTATTTATTGTATATTTTGTGATGGAATTGAGATTTGAAATGAATTACACACTAAGAAGTGATTTTAATATCAATTAAAATATTTAGATATATATGATGAATGGAAACGTAGTGACCTCTCGATTCTATACTAAATGTAAAATTAATATTATATTGATTTACTTGAGTGTGGAACCAAATGCATAAATTGACTGAAGTATATAATGATGAGTTAAACTTGTAATATTGTCTCTAACAACAGACATGGCATCGAAAGTATCATTGTTGATTTGAACAAGGGTGACAAACTAAATGGTGAAAATTATGACATCTAGAGTCGTAAGATGTGGTATGACTCGAAGAGCAAGATGCTCTTGAAAGTATTAACCATGCTATGAGTCACCCAGAGGAGGGTAACACTGCCAAACACAGGAGGGATATGAAAACTTACCATATTTGAAAAAAGAAAGATTCCACTGCACGTGAAATTATTGTAAGTTCATTTGTTGATGATCTCATCCACGAATGTGAGCAATATCCTACTGCTCAAGCCATGTGGTCACATTTAAGAGAGGCATATGGGGGTACACCTGTGACTCGCCTTCGACGGCTAACAATCAAATTTGACATGTACAAAAGCGTCACGATCACAGTGTCAAGCAACATCTAAGAGTGATGTTAAAAATCTGCACTATTTGCAAATATTGAAACCAACATATCTCATTCATTATAAGGTCAAATTAAGTGATTCAAAAGCCTAACTTGACTAAAATTTCACAAGGAATCTATTGGAGGCATAAAAAGCGAGTTTCAGGATCATTTGTCATGAGAAACAAGGCAGAATAGCTGGTAGAAAAAAATATAAAATAAGGGTTTGTTCAATTGGTCATATTTTGAGTTGGGGAGCTCGATTTTGGCGATTTTGGAAGCATATGGATTGGTGAAAGTCTTCTCTACTCAGTTTTAGTTATATTTTATGAATCCATCTTCGTTTTTAGGATTTGATTAATGATTTCAAAGTGAAATTTAGGGAGTTAGGACTTGAGTTTTGGAGAGTTTGAGGGATCAAACAGAGTCCGATTTTGATGAATTTTATATGGTTATACCCGGGAGAGGACGAGGTTTATTATTTTGCTAATTTTGACTGGTTCCGAGACATGGGCTCGGGGACCGGGTTTTGGCCGATTTCGAATTTTTGGCATATTTATGTAGTTTTTATTTTGGAATTCGATTCTTTAGACTATGTTGATAGTAGTATTATGATTTTGGTTAGATTCGGAGATTTTAGAGACCGATTCTAGAGACGAGGACATCCCGGAGTAGGATTTTACGCTGTTAAGGTAAGTAACAGTTTTAGCTATGGCTTTGAGGGTATAAACTCGGAGAAGTTGATATTATGTGATTGTTTGGAGGTGATACCCACGCTAGGTGACGGGCGTGTGGGTGTGCACCGCGAGGGATTGATACTTGGTCCGTCCAGTGAGGCTGTGAGGCCTAATAACCATTATCTGTGTTTATGCATTTACTTGTTGGTGAACTTGTCTGCCTTCATGATCACGTTATTTGTACTCAGTCATAGAAATTATTGTACGTGTTTGGGTTGTGTCCCCTTATTTGTGGTGCATTGTGAGGCTGAAGAGGTACATGACTGAGTGAGGCCGAGGGCCTGGTTGTGAGGATATTAATATTATAGCGCGTGAGCTGTCCGCGTAGCACGTGAGCTGACCGTGCAGATCCAGGTATTGATACCATAGCGCGTGAGTTGTCCGCGTAGCACGTGAGATGACCGTGCGGATCCAGGTATTGATATTATGGCATGTGAGTTGTCCGTGCTTAGCGCTTGGGCTTTGGGAGACCCTCCGGAGTCTGTACACACCCCCAGTAAGCGCAGGTACCTATTGAGTGTTGAGTGTCAGTCTTGAGTGCCGAGTGTTGAGTGATGGAGTGACACTAGTGTGAGGTTGCATTTACTTTTGTTGTTGCTGCATTTACCTGTTAATTTTTTTGTGGCATTTGTTGGTTGTATGGAATTTACCTGCTTATTCATGTTTATTGTAAATTGTGAAAATAAATAATTGGATTGTTTTGCTTAGCTCGTCACTACTACTCAGTTCCTTAGTTATTTCTGTTACTACTGAGTCGGTTGTACTCATACTACACCCTGCATTTTATGTGCAGATCCAGGTGAGTTAGAGCGCGGCGATTGTTGAGTTCAGACTGGCTATATTTGGAGACTGCAAGGTAGCAGCTAGCATCCACAGGACCTTGTTACTCCTTTTGTCATTTCTTATTTTGGACAGTTAGACAGTTTATATATCTTAGTTCATAGTTTTAGAAGCTCATGACTTAGTGACACACCGATGTTTGGGGCTCGTTTTCGTACTTTGTATTAATTATATTTAGAGTCGATTTAGTTTATGAAAATTTCAAATATTGGATATGTTTATTAAATTATTATAATCGATTTAGTAGTAATGTTTTAGGAAATAGGCTTGCCTTGTAACACGATAGACATCATCATGACATGGTTAGATTTTGGGTCGTGACATTCAGTCTCTTCCCAATAATAAGGAACATCTGAAGGTTAACTTGACTCACAATGATAGCATCAAAACTTTTTTTGATGTTGCCCGTCATGTGGAGCTTGAAGACGAGCGACTTGGTGCTGCTAAAGCTTGCACTTGAATATTTTAAGAAATATTTGAATGAAGTTGAGAATCAATGAGACAAAAGGATTAAGACCTTAAGAACCGATAGAGGGTGTGAATATCTTTCAAAAGAATTTGAAGAATTGTGTAATAAAAAGGGCAACACCAGACAATTAACTGTTCCTTATACACCTCAACAAAATAGTGTAGCGAAAAGGAGGAATAAAACACTACTGGACATGATAAGGTCCATGATGGCGTAGGCAAATTTACCTATCTCCTTTTGGGGAGATGCGTTACTGACTGCAGCCTACATATTGAACAAAGCGCCTTCTAAATCAACTTTTTCCACTCCTTATGAGCTATGGACTGGTAACAAACCAAACTTAAAAGATTTACGACCTTGGGGTTGTGCTGCATATGTAAAAGATTCTTTTAGCAAGTTTGGTAAATTAGGTCCAAAAGGTAAGAAATGTATCTTTATAAGATATTCAGAACACTCCAAAGGGTATGTGTTCATTGTTGAATTAGAGGAATGGAAGTGTTACTGAGATTGAATCATGAGATGTCATATTGCTGGAAAATAATTTTCCAAAGAAGGGCGAGGTAAAGAATGGAGAGCTTCTTTATGAAATGTTGAACTCAGATAGTCAGCAAGTGTCTTCTGATACAATTGATAATCAAATCGATCAAGATCTTGTTCTTGATAAGAGTGGGAGTTCTCAATGCCAAATCCTTCTGACGAATCTGAATTTCAACTACGAAAGAGCACCAGGAAAAATATACCGAAACATACTTATGAGACTGAAGATTACATTTTCTTTGTATCTCCTACAGAAATGGATGAGCCAGTCTGTGACTAAGGCTTTATCAAGACCTGGAAAAGATCAGTAGATGAAAGCAATGAAAGAAGAATTAAAATCCATGAAAAATAACAAAGTATACGATCTAGTTGACCTTCCGCCTGGGCGTAAAGCCATTAGAAACAAATGAGTTCTCAAAGTTAAACGCAAAGCGGATGGGTCAATAGAAATATACAAGGGACGATTGGTGGCAAAAAGTTTTACTCAAGAAGTTGGAATAGATTATGAGGAAACATTTTCACCAGTTGTGAAATTGACCTCAATTCGCTTACTTTTGGCTATTGTTGCCGTTTAAATTTGTAATTACATCAAATGGACGTGAAGACAACTTTTCTCAATAGAGAACTAAATAAAGAAATATATATAGAACAACCTGTAGGCTTCATCGTTAAAGGCCAAGAAAAGAAGGTCTATAAATTGAAAAGATCTATTTATGGCCTGAAGCAATCTTCAAGGCAAGGGTATTTGATATTTCACAAGGAAGTGATCTCGTATGATTTCAGCATGATCAGTGAAGACCATTACATTTATGTGAAGAAGTCCAATGGGATGTTTGTAATTCTTTTTCTTTATGTGGATAATATTTTATTGGCCGAAAATAATTTAGAGTATTTGAAAACTATCAAGTTATGGCTTTCAAAGTCATTTGAAATGAAAGAAATGGGTAAGGCAGACTATATCTTGGAGTTAAGATCCAAAGAGACCGTTCCAAAAAGATATTGAGTCTATCTCAAAAAACTTATGTAAAGAAAATTTTGGAGCATTTTTGCATGAATGGTTGCAAACCAATGGATACTCCTATAGAGAGAGGTGAAACTTTAAGCCTTGAATGTATCCCAAGACTGAAATGAAAAGGAAGACATGTCTCGTGTTCCGTATTCAAGTGCTGTCAGGAGTTTGATATACGCTATGATGTGTACTCGCCCAACATTTGTTATGACGTATGTCTGGTTAGCAGGTATCAATCCAATCCTGGAAGAGATCATTCGAAAGCTGTAAAGAGAATTTCTAGATACCTAAAGGGAACTGCAGATTACTCACTATGTTATAGTGGAAATGATTTATACTTGAGAGGATATAAGGATGTTGATTGGGCTGGTGACCAGAATAATAGAAAATAAACATCTGATTATGCCTTCTTACTTAATGGTGGTGCTATATCATGGAAAAGTAAGAAACAAACCTGTACAGCCCTTTGAATGATAGAAGCTTAGTTTGTGGCTTGTGCGTCTGCTGTACACAAAGTTATTTGGTTGAAGAGATTCTTTGAGCATTTGGATATTACAAAGAACTCTCAGGGTGCCATGACTCTATATTGTGATAGTCAAGCGGCTATTGCATACACAAAAGATCCTAAGTATCACAACAAGACCAAACACATTGACATCAAGTATAACTTTGTGATAGACATGGTAGCAAGTGGAGAGATAAATTTACAGTATATTCCTACGTGAAGTATGATAGCTGATCCTTTTACAAAGGCGATTTTAGAGACCTGTTTGAGAAACATGTAATGGTTCTAGGTTTGTGAAGGATATGAGTATATGTATGTATGTATATATATATATATATATATATATATATATATTGTGAAATGACTTGATTATTATAATATGCTCATCAATATTTGACTCTTGAATTTATGCTTATATCTCGTATGCATGTGATGGATGTATTATTGATAAACTGTCGAACAAGTCACGAGATTGGCTCTCTCACACGAGCAATCGCCTCTTACGTTAAGAATCGTGAAGATATGAGAACTTATAATCTTGGATAATGAAAGGTTATATTTACTTGTAGATCGGTCTTGACTACTAATCAGACTTACGAATTTCACTATTCGATTATGACTTGTTTTGTAAGCCAGATGCGAGTTTCTCTAAGAAGAAGGTTTGAGGATTATTGAAGTGAAACTCGGTTAGACATTTGGAGGTGTCTAGACCAAGATCTGTACGGTGTTGAATGATTAAAAGAATAAGGCACACACACCAATATAATGTGAGAACACCGTAACATGTGTTTCATACCATTGTGTGAGATCCCAAAGAAGTTATATTAACCTTTACTGAAATACTCTTTGACCTTTTACTATCTCTTGAAGTGTCAATCAATGTTGCTACTTTAGCATGTCACTAATAGCTAATTTCCAAATCATTAATCAACTCAAGTTAATATAGTGTTTCCAAATCATTTATCCAAAAGTTCTCGTTTATGGAGTAGTGTTTACCAGTAAAATAGTACAATTGAATTTATACGTGGTTTCTAGAGAAGTGAATTAATTCGATCCTGAAATAATAAAATAATTGAAAAAATACGCAATACTTAGCCTTGAATGAAGACAAAATAGCAGAAAACAATAATTCTGGGAGTAGGGCCTCGGGGCATAACAACAATGAAATCAAGGAATAAGAAGATAAAATTGTATAAAGCTTTGAATCGATTATAGCATAAGTTTGCCAGAAATTTTTTGTCCTTTACAATGATAATTGAGCTCATTATTTATACATGCACCTAGGGAACAAGGTCCTATAATCATGCCCTTCTTTGATGTCAATTATGAGGGCCATTGAAGAATGTGTAACAGTCACAAATGACAAATCCTTTGTAACGGGCAGTGTGTACTAAATGGTGCGAAATATTTTCCGTTAAATGTTACCGCGTGACAAGCATCTATTGCGTCTTTATGATCGTCATTCTTTCCGGTGATAAATAGAACGATTGTCTTCGGTCTTAACTATCCTCTGCCTTCGATTTCATGTGTCACTCTCTTATGCAACCACTTGACATAGCATATTTTACCCTATACAAGTAGCATAGAGCATATGAACAGACACCATCAAAACTGAATTTTTTATTGCACTAAGAATCCTTTCCTCCGAAATTTTCAAACTGACTTCAAAACATTTCAAATATCGAATGATCAGTTTTTTATTTTCGCTCCATCTATTTCATAAATATATTCATGCATATGTAGTTCGCTTAAGAACAGTTCTTATGGGAGTATAAAGAATGCAAATAGGCGATAGGAACTTATTTTGGAATTTCACAATATTTCTTACTAATGTACTATTTTGATTATGCGTACATGAAAAAGATTAACGGAGAAACTTCCGGAACTTTACAATATTTATGGAGGTGGTAATACTGTTTACACTATCAAAGAGATTTAATTTTAGGTAAAAATGAAAAAAATCAATTAATTCTATCTTGGTTTTGTAAATTGACAAGTACTTTTGGGACATATATTTTTAGTAACGTAGACAACTAATATGAAACGGAGGGAGTAAAAAGACTTCTACTGATGAAAGTACATTCAACCATTGTGCATTGTGCTTTTATTTATAGTTGTCGAAAATCACGTGGCTAGACATCTTCTAGCCCCAACTTTTGAAAATACATAACTTTTGTTTTCTTGGAGCAATATATTATTCTCGCCTTTCAAATCAAATATTTAATGTGAATAAAGATATTTGAATTCTTAAACATTAGAATGTGTCTAACAAATAGCATATCAGAATGAATGGGAAAGATAATGAGATAAATGTGATCATATCAATATTATAATGAAAAATATTGATTTGGTAGTATCCCGAATGGTTAGACATTTCAAAAAATTCCCTTTTCTTTACTTCCTTCCAATGATGACTAGTTAATAAAGGCCCTACTGGCTACAAAAAATCTCATTCAAAATGAAAACCAAAGTTAAAGGCAGGCAACAATAATTAAGGCTTGGTTCTCACTTTGAAACACCGGAAAATAGTTTTTCTGTTTTTATTTTTTGGAAAGGCGACAACAATTGTTAGAAATATTTTTAACACAGTAACTAATCAATTTGAAGGGATAATTAATTTGAAGGGTCACATTCCTTCAAATAAATTTGCTATTCTTTTTTAATATCTTTTGTATTCTGAGCGTATTTAGGTTATTTAACTTTTACGTTTATGGCTTTCTACCTTTATAATAACTAGTTTCTCGACATATGCTTTCCACGTGTATCCCATGCTAATCAGTACAAATATTTTATAATGATACAATTAAATCGTATGATATTTATTGTCATCGTAAAACACAAATTTACTGAAATTATTAACTTTTTGGTTTACAATTATTTTTATTTATTTATATTATTAATATTATTATAAAATTCAATGCAACTAAGTAATGTTCCAACAATTTCAATTTTGCAGTTCTTCCAACATATCAATTATTTAGCTTGACGATTTTCTTATTCTTTTATATTGCAATAGCACATAATTTACATTTGAATATGAGAGCAAGGTTGGCTATAGTTTCAAATATTTCACGTTCTGCCTTCTCTTCAAGAAACTGTAACTACGTGTTCGGTCAAATTTATTAATTTTAATCCAAATCTTATATTTATCTTATGAAATTCATTGAATATGTACTAATTATTAATTTAGAACTAATAACTTAAAATGATTAAACTTCCGAACCAATAACTTTCAAGTCCTGACTCCTCGCGCCTCTGAGTTTGTAACCTCCTTCTTTTTAAAAATTCATATATATCAAGAAGTTGTTATTGAATAAAATTAACATTTATAGTAACTATTAAATTTGATTGACATGTGTCTTCCTTAGGTTGTCTAGATCATTACCAAGTTATTCATGGTGTACATCTGCAAAGAAGCAATAGTCAATTTTAAAAGATATATTAACAGTATTGAAATATAAAATTAATTAATGGATATAAATTATAGTTGCACGTATCGATAAACTTTGGCTGCTTTTAAATAATGACTTCTTTCATTTGTCAATTTAGCATAAGACAGTTAGTTGAATTGAACAAATATAATGTATTACGAAAGTTAATACGATAATCATGTATCAAATGTTGGTTGTTTAGTGTTTTAATATTGTATGAAAAAAATGTAAAATTCTATCTTATCAAAGAAAATAATATCTTCTAGTTTCCAAATTTCATTTTTTAAACCATAAAGAAATCAACAAACAAATAAGATATTGTTATGAAAATATTATGTTGTGGATGTCCATTAATTACTCTAATCTTCCTGAAGAAGATTATCCATTTAGTACTATGTTGAAGTTTATCTACAAGCAGCTGAGGCAAGCAGGTTGCAAGCAGGTTGCAAGCAACTCAATGAAATGATTTGCAGCAACTTCTTATTAAACATGCAGATTACGAGCAGCTCATGCAGACAACTTACAAGCAGCTGAAGAAAAGTCTCGCACCTGCTTCCCTTCTTCTATAAATAGAGGAGTTCAGTTCATTATGTACATCAGTTTGAAAGTTGAATTATATATCAATCTCTCTCTCTATACTTGTCTTCGATTTATTTACTTTACAGTCTTTATTTTATAACACATTATCAGCACGGGTGTAATGACCCGACCGATCATTTTGAGTTCTAGCGCGCCGTTCAGCAGTTTGAGGCCATGAATAGCTTCACTTTAGGTATTATGACTTGCATGAGTGCTCGAAATTAAATTTCGAAAAGTTCAGAGTAGATTTAGAAAGAAAATTCTCATTTCGGGAGCTTTAAGTTGGAAGAATTGAATAAGTGTGATTTTTGAGCAAGCGATCTCGGAATCGAGATTAGAAGATTCCAATAGATTTGTATGATGATTTAGGACTTGGGGGTATGTACGGATCGGGTTTTGGATGACTCGGGAGCGTTTCGACGCCTATTAAGGAAGTTGGCATTATGGAAGAATTTCATAAATTTGGGTTGAGGTGTATTTCAATGTTATCGATGTCCATTTGGGATTTCGAGTATGGGAATAGCTCTGTATGGTGATTTTGGTATTAAGAGCGTGTTCGGAAGTGGAATTGGAGGTCCGTAGGTCATTTGGCGAAAGCTATAAACTAGAAGATTTTTTAAAAGTTTGACCGAGAGTTTGACTTTTAGATATCAGGGTCGGATTCCAATTCTAGAAGTTGGAGCAGGTCGATAATGTTGAATGTGACTTGTGTGCAAAATTTGAGGTCAATCGGACGTGATTTGATAGGTTTCGGCATCGAATGTAGAAGTTTCAAGTTCTAAAGTTCATTAAGCTTGAATTGGGGTGCGATTCATGATTTCGACGTTGTTTGATGTGATTTGAGTCCTCGAGCGAGTTCGTATCATGTTTTGGGACATGTTGGTATAATTGGTTAAGGTTCCAAGGTCCTCGGGTGGATTTCGGAAGGTTAACTGAATGGATTTCAGACAAAGATAGCTGCTGAAATTTTCTGTTGCAGAAGCTGTTCGCCAGAAAATTTCTGATGCATGGAGTCGACTTTGGAAGCTTATTTCACGCAATTTATAAGGAATATGAAAAATTTCAAAACATGAAAGTTTTATCCCTTGAATTCTAGTTTCCAGAAAGATAAACCATTCATCATTTGGATATTTGTACAGAAAATTATGATTGATTAAATGAAGGCTAGTAAAGCTATTTTTGCAATTTTTCTTGAAATTTCTGATGCGAGGAGCCTATTTTGGAAGCTTATATATCGAAATATATAAGGAATCTGAAAGTTTGTAAAACAAAAAATTTGTAACCCTTTGATTCTAGTTTCCAGAACGTTAAACCATTTATCATTTAGACATTTGTACAGAAAGTTATGATCGATTGAATAGGGGCTGGTAAAGCTGTGAGTACCTGAGTCACATGTATGATTCGCGAACAGGGTAACTCTATTATTTATATATGACCGCGTCGCATAATTGATTCGTGAGTGGGGTAATAGATACATTTATGGTTCGATCCGTTCGACCCTTCGGCAGTGCACAATTTACATTTATCGTTGGTTCGAGCCGTTCGACCCTCGGCATTTCTTGCGCATGATATTTGCTGAGTACTTTCTGAGATTTTTTTAACTGTTTACTGGCCTTGAATTATAAGTTGTCAACTGAATATGGCGAAGATTTAAAGTTTGTAAATGTTGAAGAAGTTGTTATTTCCTATCACTATTTGTTAATTATCTATGATATCCATGTTTAGTGTCATCCTTGATTTTATTAAAATTGACCTCTAGCAAGTGTCAAATTCGACCTCTCGTCATTACCTCTTCGAGGTTAGGCGGGATACTTACTGGGTACACGTTGTTTTCGTACTCATACTACATTTGTTGTGTATTTTTATTGCACATGTACATGTATATCTAGTAGCCCCGCTTGACGCAGTGATGTGGCTGACCTGGAGACTTAGGAGAGCTGCTCCCCTCGAGACGACCCGCAGGCAACAGAGTCTTCCTTGGATGTATTGTACTTTCTTTACTGTCCCATTTGTAGTCTGGACGGTTATTGTAATTCATTTGGTTTTCCTTAGAAACTGCTCATGCACTTGTGACACCGGTTCTGGGATGACTTTGGGATGTATTTGTCGATTGAATTATTTAAAACATTGTGGTTTACTCGGTAACTTTATTTGATCTTTATATAATGAAATAAAAATAACGATTTTCAAAATACTAAAATAGGAATTTAATTAACCATTGAGTGTTGGCTTGCCTGACTGTAGTGTCCAGCGCCATCACGACCTTGATGGATTTTGGGTCATGACAACGAGACTCTGCCTTGAGCACTTACTTTGAAAAATGTATTACTATAGTTATCCTCGTCCAAAGGCATCGGTTCTCACTGTAAGTAAGATCAAACTGTTGTATTTATGGATTTCTACATTTTTTACAGTGGTTTGAACGACTGATATTCTTTGGCGTCAGTATTTTATTTCCATATTGGCAAAGTAAGCATGTGAATAGTTCTATGTTTGGCTTAAAAGTTTTACTATATAACTTTGTTTTTATGAACGACAAATTATTTTCCCTTGCTGCTTTGCTATCTTGAAGTAGGCTTGTAGCAAATGACTTGTGACATTAATCTTTTGCACTTTCATCTATTTGCTAATATTAATTATTTGCTTATTTTGAGTAAACAAAAGTTTATAACTACTAATCAGATTATATTGCATCATTAAGAGCTTACACTATGTCTAGTATTTCCTTTCTTCATTTTGTCTTTTGCTACTAGCATGATTGACTTCATTGGGTTTATTTGATCTGAGGAATCTAATTGGTTCATTTGACAATTTATGCCTCAAATTTGTTCCTGAAGAACAAAATTGCAAAGAGGCATCAAATTTGCTCCTGTAGAGCATCGCTTGAAATTCAACAAAATTCATAAGAAACGTACCATCACCAGAAGTGGTTGAATGTTTCGTATATCTCATTGTAACAAAGTTTTGTTAACAACCAGAAGTGGTATATACCTATAACCACCAGAAGTAATAATTTAGGCTTGCTATGGCTACAATGAAGATAAGTTAGAGAAAATTTCTCTCTATTACATACATACGCGATTTGCTCCTGAAGTAGCAAATATATTAAAAGAGGTCAGACGCCATCACAATTTAATGTGGTTATTGCACGTTCAGATAATTATGCTCCATCTTGTTTATACCCAAATTTTCCCTATAATATATTTTCAAATGCATATATACCTTCAAAAGTATGAATTGGCATCAATTGATATTTTTCCGTAATTTCTGCATTTCTTCTAAGGATTTTTATTAATTTATCCCAGTATTTTATTATGTAAATAACTACTAATTGCATCAAAAATGACTTTATAACAATTTCATGGCTTAATATTGCTATTTATATTTATATTAGGGTTAAATTATTGCACAAATAGCCACATTTACACTCTTTGGATTACAATTGCAATAACTTTGCAATTATAGCCCGTGCATGCATTATTACATTATTTTACCAGAAAGTAGCATGTTGTATTTTTAAAAAAATATTGAGTAATTATTTTAAAATATTTCTATGCATGAAAATTATTTTGTAATATGTTAATTATTTTATAAATTATTTTTTTATCAATTATTAGGGTATTTAATAAATAGCCCTTTTTATTTTAGATTTAGCCCTTTTGATACTAGCCCAAACCCTAAAGCCCAATCTGCCTACCCGACCCAATAACCCCTCTTCAATCGTGGCCGTTGATCTTTTAGATCAACGATCCATATTGACCCTTACCATATTAAACCTAACCTAAGCCCTAACCCCTTTCATTCTCTTCCCCCCGCCGTCATCGTCTTCCCTCGTCTCTCCATTCTCTCTTAACCCAACCTAAACCCTAATCGCCGTCACCAACAAGAAGCTCCCGTCTATGGAGTTTTCGTGCACTCTCCGACCACCACTGGTCTCCTATGTTCCCTGGCTATTTGATTTCATGAGTCCTTGAGAAGATATCAAGGAAAGCCAACCTGTCTGGGTTTGAAACTTGTTTACCGGCCGGTCTCAGGACATTTTCGTTTGTAAGTATGGATTTCCTCTTGTTTTTGGCGCGAATCCATGGTTTCTTGACCGATTCTCATCACCTCGACTATTTTCTGAAAACCCTAGTTCGGTACTATCGATTCTTCTCAGATCTGTATAGATCTGAGGTGGTTCAAGTATTATTAAGAGTTTTCCTTTAAAAATTTCTTGTTTTAATTAACTATTTCGATTTTAATCACTCTTTCCAAACTAGGGTTCATCCCAAACTGTTCTTGAAAGACTTTTCTAACTTCTCATTGTTTAATTAATTGCTCCTTCATCATCTTGACTAATTTTTGCTTGAATGTTCAAACCTTAGACAATTCTGTGTGATATACTGGTTTCTTCAATTTTGTTTCGATATTTTTTTTATTTCTGTGATGCCGGTCATATTAATTTATTTCATATTTTGGACTTACATGTTTTCCCTATTAAACCCAGTGTTCTTTGGGGATTTTGCCCTAATTTATCTCTATTAATGGCTTGAACCTGCTTTTCTTGTTAAACCATGTATTTATATGAGGTTTTCCGAGTAATTCTTTCCCATAAAATCAGTATTCTTTGAAGATTTTACTGATTGTTTCCTATTAATGACCCTGTTAAAATCAGTGTGCTGGGATTGTACTGGTTTCCTTATTTGTGACCTATTTCCTTATTTTTACTTGCCTTAATTAGCTATCAATACAGTTTGGGACTTGACTGATTCCTTATATGGTATGATTTTGTTATTGAACCCAATTATGACCGTTAATTGATTATCCCCCAATTAAAGGGGTCTTTTCCGGACTCCCTATATGGATTGGTTCTGTGATTGGTTGACTGATTCTAATTGATTGAACCTTGATTTCTTTTACCTTAATTTTTTTTTTACTCCCTAAGTGCTATATAGACACTCTCATTCTGCCTCTTAAAGGCAGGGGCAGTAGTTCAAACACACACACACAAACTTTCTCTCATCTCTCTTTCTGCTACTTGTGTTCATCGCTTGTCTAGCCGGCTGAAATCCCGGATAGATTGTTGAATCCTGCCTACTTTGCCTTTTGCTTTTGATTCCTTAACTGGTATGTTTCTATCTCTAATGTCATTATGACGTTCAAACCTATATGATTATCTATTGATCCATGATTTATGTCTCTTCTACATTAATTCAATCGCTTATGTATTCAATGCTACATTCTTTCCTGTTTACTGCTTTGATCATGCATGTTTAAGTTCATTCTTCCATGTCTATTGCTTTAATCAGCATGTTATTACTGTTTAGGTTTCCAGTCTGTTTATCGCTTAAACCAATATGTCTACTTTTATGTTTAGTGCCCTTATCTCTTCTGTCCACTAACTTCAATTGGCATGACTAATTGTTTGTAATTAGACCCCTGTCCTCAGCATGACTATCCCTACACTTAGTCTCCGTTCTTTACTGTCTATTACTACTTTAGCATCAAGTATGGCTTTCCTGTTAAGACTCTAAATCAGTAGTCTATGTTCTAATGAATGCTATGAATTTTGTTGCTGAATGTCAATTGACCCTTGTCTATCCTTGTTGCTCAATGCTCTCTCTTGTTTTGTGTTTCTGATTCATGTGTTCCCAACCCCCGATCCCTATCTGTAAAATTGCCTGTCCTCACCTAGAGTTAATTAACAAACTAAGTTTGAATCTAGGTGGTATTAAGCTTTGTGACTTTCCTGTGGCTTATTGAACCTTTCTTTCCTCAGAATGTTTTCAAAATGTTTTTTTAGTATTAATATGTTTTCCCAAACTGTGTCCATTCCTAAAGTATTTTTTTCAGTCCTGAATGTTTTAGTCCTATACTGCTTTCCCAAAGTTATTCCAACTATGTCAAGCACTCTCACTTCTACTCTTAGATTACTTCAGTTCTGCCCCTCCAGTGTGTGTACTGCCTAGGAATCCATAAGATTCCTCTGAACTCTGGCACACTGCGACTGGCCTTTTCCACACTGCACACAATCACTTCCTTACTCAAAGGATCTTGGTTTGAGCATTGCCCGGGATCCCTGAGGTCCTTAGGGAACTTTGACACACCAGGACACCCTATTGGCTATGAGACTTCAGCATCCTGGAGTGTTTTGAAGGCCTGGTATTTCCATGTTCACTTTGGGCCTATCTCAGGCTCCCTATAGAATAACTTATATTCATCATTTATTCATTCATTTATGTGTCACGACCCGAAATCCCACCTTCGGTCGTGATGGCGTCTAACGTTGAACCCGCTAGACAAGCCAACGTGTGCAGTTGAACTAACACGATAACACCGAATTAACAGAATAACCTAAAAACAGTTCACCATTCTTAACAGCGAAAACAAATAAAGTTTCAAAACTAAGTAAAGCTAATATAATACAACGTCACAATAATTCCCAAAACCTGGAGTCACAAACTTACGAATTGTCTATAGGAGTGCTAAATACAAAGTCTGAAAGGAATTACATGACTGTCTCTGAGAACTAGAGGAAAGACAAGACATAAATACAGGAACTAGGGATAGGAGAGACACCAAGGCCCACGAACGACAGCGGTATACCTTGAAGCCTCTGGAGTGGACTGAAGGTGACTCCCTCAACGCTGTCCACTGGGTCCGAGTGCGAGATCTGCACAACAATAAGATGTGCAATGTAGCATCAGTACAACCGACCCCATGTACCGAGTAAGTGCCGAGCCTAACCTCGGCCAAAGTAGTGACGAGGCTAGACTTGACAACAAACGTTAACCTGTCCTATTCTACAACATATATCGTGGAAAACAAAGCAAGAGATAAACATATACATAGGGGGATACGGGAGCAGACAAAGGGGGTAACAAGTGAGATAGAGCATTTAATTAAGTACATAGGAACATACAAGAAGACAATTTATCAGAAAGATGCTAATGAAACAAATATAATGCAAGAAATGTAATACATGGCACGACATCACCCTTCGTGCTTATACTCTCTTCTTCACGATGCAATGTACGATGTAAGATAACATGAATCATGGCACGGCATCACCCTTCGTGATTTTACTCTCTTCCTCACAATGCAATGTATCATGTATGGCAATGTAAATCATGGAACGACATCAACCTTCGTGCTTTTAAATATAAATTATGGCACGACATCACCCTTCGTGCTTTTACTCTTCCTCACTATGCAATATATGATGTAATCAATGCAAATCATGGCACGGCATCACCCTTCGTGCTTTTACTCTCTTCCTCACTATGCAATATATGATGTGATCAATGTAAATCATGGCACGACATCACCCTTCCTGCTTTTACTCTCTTCCTCACTATGCAATATATGATGTGATCAATGTAAATCATGGCACGACATCACCCTTCGTGCTTTACACTCTTCCTCACCAATGCAATGACAATTATCAATATGGCAAGGAATGCAACATAGTGGAATTACAAATCATAATCACCCGACAAGGGGAAATATTAGTCATTATCATAATAAATTGCCCGGCAAGGGTCTCAACTATAACCAACCTTTTCAAGTATATCCTTTATTGTTGGGTCCTAAATAGGACCATTACATCACAAGTTCATCAACGAGGATTTTCAACAATAATCAACTTCCAAGTAAAGATAAGTTCATATTATAACGAACATGGAAATAATAATAAGATTTCTATCGAAAATAGACTCACAGGCATGCTTGACACACAATGAATAGGTACTCATCACCTCACCCATGCATTGAACATGATAAGCACTTAACACATAGCATACAATACCTATTCCCTCACCAAAGTTAGGCAAGACACTTACCTCGGGTCCAAAAATAGCAATCAAGCCTCTAACATCGCCTTTCCTTTTGAATTCAACTCCGGAACAACAATATCTGGACACAATTAACTTAAGTATATCAATAATGAATCAATAAATCTATCCCATAGCCTAATTATCCATTTCCTAGCATTCTTCCAAAAATACCAAAATTCGACCCAGTGCCGGCTTGGTCCCAACACGAGGCTCGGACCAAAACCCGATCACCCATACCCCCACGAGTTCAAATATATGATTTGTTTTGAAATTCAACCCCAGATTGAGGTTGAATTACCCAAAATTCCCAAAACCCTAACTCTACCCAAAACCCCCAATTTCTACCTTTAATCCATGATTTTAGGCCTAGAATCTCATAATAGATGATGAAAATGAAAGAAAACGGAGTTAAGAACACTTACCTATGAAGTTATGGAGAAAGAGTAGCTTGGAACTCGGCTATGGGTCTTGGAGAAGAAGGAGAGGGTGAGAAATATGAGAAATCCCGAAATAGCATTCTGTTTTAAGGCATTAAAATGACTGGGCGAATTTACTCTACGCGATCGCGGAAAGGGAGTTGCGATCGCGGAGAGTACTGGGTTTTAGACTTACGCGATTGCGAACAAGGGACTGCGATCGCGGGGTTACTGGACACTGACCATCGCGATCGCGACCAAGCGATTGCATTCGCGTAGAGCAACACGCTGCCCCGCCCCCAGATCCCTTTAACGCTATGCGATCGCGTGAGGCCCCTCGCGATCGCGTAGAGCACCACTCACGTAGGGTAATTTCCCACCCCCAACAATAGACACATCCGATCGCGTGAGTCATGCCGCGATCGTGGAGAGCAAAACACAGAACACTAGAAACATATCGAAAACCAGATTTTTCCAACTCTTTTGCACCCCACACCTACCCGGAACTCACTCGAGCCCTCGGGGCCCAAAACCAAATATACGCACGACTTCAATATCATCCTACAAACTTATTCAAGTAATTAAACCACTAATATAACATCAAAACCAATAAATTAAACTCAAAAATCTATAAAATTTTCTCAAACTTCATAAACTTCTAAATTCTCCAATTTTGATCCGAAACATGTCAAACCAAGTCCGTTTCTTTCCAAATTTTACAGATAACTCACATAACACATATTGAACCTATTCCGGGCATCAGAACCATAATACGGGCCCGATAACACATATTTCACATCAAAGTTCATTTTCAAAAGTCTTTCTTATTTTCAGAAAATAATTTTCTTTAAAAATTCATTTCTCGGGCTTGGGACCTCGGAATTCGATTCAGGGCATACGACCAAGTCCCATATTTTCCCACGAACCCTCTGGGACCATCAAATCATGGGTTATGACCCCGGGTCTGTTTACCAAAAATGTTGACCAAAGTCAACTTTATTCCATTAATTATCATAAATTCAATATTTCAACATATTTCCACATAAAAACTTCCCGGATACGCGCTCGGGATTTGCGCACACATCGAGGTGAGATTAACGGAGGCTTTCGGGGCCTTAGAACACAGTTTTTACTAAATTATACAAGATGACCTTTTGGGTCATCACAATCTCCACCTCTAAAACACCGTTCGTCCTGGAACGGACATAGAAAAGTATCTGAAATGGAGAAAATGTGGGGATAACGGCTCCGCATATCGGGCTCGGATTCCCAAGTAGCTGCCTCAACAGGCTGACCTCTCCACTGAACACGAACCGAAGGATAACTCTTCGATCTCAACTGTCGCACCTGCCGATCTAATATGGCTACCGGCTCCTCCTCATAAGACAAATCCTTGTCCAACTGGACACCACGGAAGTCAAGTACATGAGATGGGTCCGCAATATACCTCCGGAGCATAGACACGTGAAATACTGGATGCACGACTGAGAAACTAGGTGGCAAGGCAAGTCTGTAGGCCACCTCTCCTACCTTGTCCAAAATATCATATGGACCAATGTACCTAGGGCTCAACTTTCCCTTCTTTCCGAATCTCATCACGCCCTTCATGGGCGACACTCGAAGAAATACCCGGTCGCCTATCATAAATGCCAAATCTCGAACTCTGCGATCCGCATAACTCTTCTTCCTGGACTGAGCTGTACGAAGTCTATCCTGAATGATCTTCACATTGTCCAAGGCATCCTGGACTAACTCAGAACCCAACAATCTAGCCTCTCCCGACTCAAACTATCCGACCGTAGACCGACACCGTCTACCATACAACGCCTCATACGGAGCCATCTGAATGCTCGACTGATAGTTGTTGTTGTAGGCAAACTCAGCTAAAGGCAAGAATTGGTCCCATGAACCCCCAAAGTCAATAACACAAGCTCGCAAAATATCCTCCAAAATCTGAATAGTACGCTCGGACTGTCCGTCCGTCTGAGGATGAAATGCGGTGCTCAACTCAATCTGGGTGCCCAAATCTCGCTGAAATACTCTCCAGAAATGGGAGGTAAACTGAGTACCTTGATCAGATATAATGGATATGGGCAGACCATGCATTCTAACAATCTCTCTCATATAGATCCTTGCCAACTTCTCTTCTGAATACGAAACTGATATTGGAATGAAATGCGCTGACTTGATCAGCCTATTCACAACGACTCATAATGCATCAAACATCCTATGAGTCTGTGGGAGTCCAACTACAAAGTCCATGGTGATATGCTGCCACTTCCACTCGGGAAGCTGAATCTGCTGCATCAAACCACCGGGCCTCTGGTGGCACACTATACAAATAATGCCTCCAAATCTTCAATGCATGCACAATAGCTGCTAACTCCAAGTCATGAACTGGATAGATCTTCTCATGGACCTTCAACTGACGAGAAGCATAGGCTATAACCTTGCCATCCTGCATCAACATTGCACCAAGCCCAACCCGTGAAGCATCACAATACACGATATACGATCTTGAACCTGTGGGCAAAACCAACACCTGTGCCGTGGTCAAGGCTGTCTTGAGCTTCTGAAAGCTCACCTCGCACTCATCAGACCACCTGAACTGGGCACTCTTATGAGTCAACCTGGTCATCGGGGCTGCAATGGATGAGAAGCCCTCCACAAACCGGCGATAATAATATGCTAAGCCCAAGAAACTCCGGATCTCTGAAGCTGAGGTGGGTCTAGGCCAATATCTGACTGCTAAAATCTTCTTGGGATCCACCTGTACACCCTCTGACGATACCACATGGCCTAGAAAAGCAACTGAACTCAACCAAAACTCACACTTGGAGAATTTGGCATACAACTGACTACCCCTTAGAGTCTGGAGGACGACTTTAAGGTGTTGCTCATGCTCCTCTCAGCTGCGAGAGTATATCAATATATCATCAATAAAAACAATCACAAATGAGTCCAAATAAGGTCTGAAAACTCGGTGCATCAACTCCATGAAAGCATAGGGGGCATTTGTCAGCCCAAATGACATCATTAAGAACTCATAATGCCCATAACGAGTGCGAAAGGCTGTCTTAGGGACATCAGACGCCCTAATCCTCAGCTGATGGTAACCAGATCTCAAGTCAATCTTGGAAAACACTGAAGCACCCTGAAGCTGGTCGAATAAATCATCAATCCTCGGCAAAGGATACTTGTTCTTAATAGTAACCTTATTCAACTGCCGGTAGTCAATACACATCCTCATCGAGCTATCTTTCTTCTTAACAAACAATACTGGATCACCCAAGGAGATACACTAGGCCTAATGAAGCCTTTATCCAACAAATCCTGCAACTGATCTTTCAACTCCTTCAACTCTGGCGGGGCCATATGATACGGCGGAGTAGAAATAGGCTGGGTGCCCTAAGCTAACTCAATACAAAAATCAATATCCCTGTCGGGTGGCATACCCGACAGGTCAGCAGGGAAAACCTCTGGAAACTCACGAACCACGGGCACAGACTCCATGGAAGGAACCTCGGCGTTAGAATCATGAACATAGGCCAAATAGGCCAAACAAACCTTCCCAACCATGCGCCGAGCCTTCATATAAGAAATAACTCTACCCGAAGAATGACTAGGAGTTCCCTTCCACTCCAAACGAGGGGCCCCTGGCAAAGCCAAGGTCACTGTCATGGCATGACAATCCAGAATAGCATAATACGGGGATAACCAATCCATCCCCAATATAACATCGAAGTCAACCATATCCAGAAGCAAAATATCAACCCGAGTCTCCAGACCACCCATGACTACTAAGCAAGCACGGTAGACTCGATCTACCACAATAGAATCACCCACCGGTGTAGACACATGCACAACAATACTCAAGGAATCACGGGGCATACTCAAACAAGGGGAAAAATATGAAGACACATAGGAGAATGTAGAACCCGGATCAAATAACACCGAAGCCTCTCGGCTACAAACTAAAATGGTACCTGTAATAACTGCATCAGAGGCCTCGACATCAGGCATGGCAGGAAAATCATAGCACCGGGGCTGAGCCCCTCCAATCTGATCATCTTTGGGTCGACCTACTGCGGCCTGACCTCTACCTCTCGTGGCATGTCCTCCACCTCTATGAGCCTGACCTCTACCCCTGGTACCCCGACCGCCACCCCTAGCTGGCTGAGGGGGTGGGGGTGCGCCTGACACGGGAACCATGGCATGGGAACCCTGATACTAAGGACCACTAGAAGCTCGGGGAAAATACCTGGCAATATGCCCCGAAACACCAAAAGAATAACACGACCAGTTCTGATATGGCTGGGGACTCTGGAACTATCCCTGACGACCCTGGTAACCACCCTGATAACTCTGAAGTGGCGGTGCACTGATAGGTGCTGGTGGTGCACCAATAGGAGCTGGTGGTGCACTATGAGCTACCTGAAGTGCCGAATGATAGGGTCTGGGAGGATGATCTCTGCCTGAAGAACCCCTGCCCCCAGATGAGGCTCCACTGAAACGACCGAAGTGATGGGGCCTCTTGTCAGCCCGCTGACCACCACCCTGTGACATAATCATCTCAATCCTCCTGGCCACATTGGCCGCATCCTGGAACGAAATATCAGTACCTGAATCTCTAGCCATCTGAAGTCTGATAGGCTGGGCCAATCCCTCAATAAATCTCTGAACCCTCTCCCGATCAGTGGGAAGTATCATAAGAGCATGTCAGGCCAGATTAATGAACCTAGTCTCGTACTGAGTGACTGTCATAGATCCCTGCTGGAGACGCTCAAACTACCTCTGAAGGTCCTCTCTCTGAGTAATGGGAAGTAACTTACCCAAAAATACCTCTGAGAACTGAGTCCAAGTCAAAAGTGTAGACCCAGCTGGCCTGGTCAAGCAATAGTCTCTCCATCAAGTCTTGGCGGAACCCGATAGACGAAAGGTAGCAAAATCAACTTCATTGGACTCTACTATGACCATGTTCCGAAGGACCTCATGACAGCTGTCCAAATAATCCTGGGGATCCTCTGATGGTGAACCAGTAAAAGTATCAGTGAATAACTTAGTGAACCTGCCCAGTCTCCACAAAGCATCCGCTGACATAGCTACTCCCTCTGCTACCGGTGCTACAATACCCGGCTGGGCTACTCCGGCTGGCTGAGGTGCCGGAGTCTGAAACTAAGGATCTAGCTGCTCTGGCGTGCGAGTAGCAGGAGTCCGGGTCCCTCCCCCAGCCTGAGAGACGGCTGGTGCAGTAGGAAGAAGACCCGTCTGTGCTACACTCTCCATGAGTCCGACTAGACGGACAAGAGCGTCCTGAAGCACTGGGGTAGCTATGAACCCATCTACCTGAGCTGGTCCAACTGGGACTGCCGGAACTGGGAACTCCTCATTAGACTCGACTTGAGGGTCCTCCACTGGGGCTGCTGCTCTAGGTTGAGCCCGGCCCCGACCTCAGCCTCTAGCACAGCCTCGTCCTCGACCCCTCGTAAGAGCTGTAGCAGGAGTGTCGGGCTGCTGAGCGGAACCAAGGGAAGCACGCATCCTCTCCATCTGTGAGAGAATAGAATTAGAAACTCAATCAGTACTCAGAATTCATATCGCACGACAGAGATGAAAAGAAATGTGGAGTCATCCTAACTTTGCAGCCTCTGGGGGATAAATACAGACGTCTCCGTACCGATCCCTCAGACTCTACCAAGTTGTCCGTGAGTTGTGAGACCTAAGCAACCTAGGGCTCTGATACCAAATTTTCACGGCCCGAAATCTCACCTTCGGCCATGATGGCATCTAACATTGAACCCGCTAGACAAGCCAATGTGAGCAGTTAAACTAACACGATAATACCAAATTAACAGAATAAGCTATAAACAGTTCGCCATTCTTAACAACGGAAATAGATAAAGTTTCAAAACTAAGTAAAGATAACATAATACAACGTCGCAATAATTCCCCAAAATCTAGAGTCACAAACTCATGAACTGTCTATAGGAGTGCTTAATACAAAGTCTGAAAGGAATTACATGACTTTCTCTGAGAACTAGAGGAAAGACAAGACAGAAATACAGGAACAAGGGATAGGAGAGACGCCAAGGCCCATGAACGACAGCGGTATACCTTGAAGCCTCTGGAGTGGACTGAAGGTGACTCCCTCAACGCTGTCCACTGGGTCCGAGTGCGGGATCTGCACAACAATAAGATGTGCAGTGTAGCATCAGTACAATCGACCCCATGTACTGAGTAAGTGCCGAGCCTAACCTCGGCCGAAGAAGTGACGAGGCTAGACTTGACAACAAACGTTAACATGTTCTATTCTACAATATATATTATGGAAAACAAAGCAAGAGATAAACATATCGTAGGGGGAGACGAGAGCAGACAAAATGGATAACAAGTGAGATAGAGCAGTTAATTAAGTACATTGGAACAGACAAGAAGATAATTTTATCATAAATATGCTAATGAAACAAATATAATTCCAGAAATGTAATAAATGGCACGGCATCACCCTTCGTACTTTTACTCTCTTCCTCACGATGCAATGTACGATGTAAGATAACATGAATCATGGCACGGCATCACCCTTCGTGCTTTTACTCTCTTCCTCACAATGAAATGTATCATGTATGGCAATGTAAATCATGGCACGACATCAACCTTCGTTATTTTAAATATAAATCATGGCACGACATCGCCCTTCGTGCTTTTACGCTCTTCCTCACTATGAAAAATATGATGTAATCAATGAAAATTTGGAACGGCATCACCCTTCGTGCTTTTACTCTCTTCCTCACTATGCAATATAAGATGTGATCAATGTAAATCATGGCACGACATCACCCTTCGTGCTTTTACTCTCTTCCTCACTATGCAACATATGATGTGATCAATGTAAATTATGGCACGATGTTGGTTGATTTTCCAATGCACACGCAAGTGTACGTGGTCGACAAGTAATATAGGATTTT
>ML407144.1:882-34087 GCA_005239525.1 Nicotiana knightiana | reverse complement strand
TGAACTATATAAAAAGTCCTAATAAATTATTTTCCTTATTTATGTAACATAACAATTTTGTCAGAGATAATTAATATAACAACAACATACCCAGTATTATCCCACACTGTGGGGTCTGGGGAGGGTAGAGTGTATGCAGACCTTACCCTACCTTGTGAGGATAGAGAGGATGTTTCCAATAGACCCTCGGCTCAGGAAAGCATAAGCACTCCATTAATGAAAATATAAACAAGAAGGGACAATGCAAAAAAGTCATATAAAAGCAGAATAAAAACAACAAGATAGTAAGGTGATCAACAATGAAAGAAAATAATGCTTGGTCATAAAAACCTACTACCAACAGAAAGCTAGTATGCGTGCCAATAATACTATTATGAACACTCTAGACTATCGGCTTTACTACCCTAATTCTCGACCTCCATACCTTCCTATCAAGGGTCATATCCTCAGTCAGTTGAAGCTGCGCCATGTCTTGCGTAATCACCTCTCCCCACCTCTTCTTTGGCCTACCTCTATCTCTCCATTGACCTCCAATGTCAACCTATCACACCTCCTCACCGGGGCGTCTGTGCTCCTCCTCCTCATATAAGTAATTTCACACAATAAGTAAAATTATTTTTCATGTTGACAAAACTCTTCGAACATATAACTTTGTTCCAATAAGAAGAGCATTAGAGGTAGACGAAATAAAAAAAATCGAGCAAAATTAATTATATTGTAGAGTATTAAGAGTCAAATTGTTAAAAATACAAACTTGAAGCTATAAGAATGAAAAATGAAAAGACAAAATGTACTTTAAACGAGATGTCAATTATCGATAATAATAATAATAATAATAATAATAATAATAATAATAATAATAATAATAATAATAATAATAATAATAATAATTATTATTATTATTATTATTATTATTATTTAGTCCAACAAATACAATTTTCTATTTGTTCTATATATTAAGTTTTTTTTTTGTATAATATTAATTCAATATTAGTCATTTTAACTTTTGATTGTCATTTTTCATTTTTTTTACAATGAGCTATAATATAATGCCAACCTCTTCATTTCCGAAAATATCAAAAGATTCAATCAAATTGTTTTATTTAACAAATCTTTGTTGATAAACGTATTTGTATGTTATTTGTTTGTTTTTTGTATCAATTCTTAGAAATAATAATAATTTTCTAAGAAGATTGAAATGATACTCATGCAACAAAACCCCCAAAAATTCCGATATAACTTTAACAAAGTAAGATTGAAATAATACTCATGCAACAAAAAACCCAAAATTTCGATAAAACTGAACCAATCCAAACCGATATATTGGTTTGATTTGATTTTGATACAAACCTGTCACGATCCAAATCCTAACTCAGGTCGTGATGGCGCCTAACGGCGGGGTTAGGCAAGCCAACACAAATTTCGCTAAGTGTTCATTCTTATTTCGATTAAATAATTAACCAATTACTGAATTTAACAAGTTAAAATGTGACATTAAAAGATAATAACCCAGTTTTAGATCCAAAAGTAACCATAAAGAAGCGTGAGTCAACATGCAAGTATATATAAATATACATCCCAAAATCTCCAAACATCTACCACGTGTGTGCCAGGAACTAGTGTCACGAATATCACGAGCAATCTAAGTGGATGTACTAAAGACATAATATTTATATAAAATCCCATTGTCTGAAGTAAGTAGACGGGAAAATAAGCAAAAGAACTTCAAGACGCTGCTGAAGATCATCAGGAGAAGCAGCTCACCGTGAAGTTAGGTCCGCTACAGTCAATACCTAGCTCCGGTCTGATAACCAGATGCACCAGCCTCAAAACCTGTATAGTTAAGTACAAAAGTGCAACATGAGTACATAAATAAATATGTACCTACTTAGTATCCCGTCTAGTCTCGAAGAAGTAGTGACGAGATGTTGACTTGACACTCACTAGGGTCCAACAATATAATATATGACAGAATATGATGAAATCCAGTAGACATGTAAGACAGTGAGCAGCGAATACGTATCAAGTATAGAAATCCAGGTAACTACTATGAATAGCAACAATGTACACTTTCCTTTTTCCCAAATACATGTCGAGCCAATATCAATAAAACAGTACCAAATAGTCATGCACACACAAGGATAAGACAACCGGCCGGAGTTGAAGGAATATCTAATAACTGAATAGTCGTAAAGCTTCCCTCGCTCACAAATCATACCTGCGACTCGAGTGCTGACACATTTATACCAAATTACCATAAAACTTCCCTCGATCGCAAATCATACCTGCGATTTGAGTGCTGACATACTTATACTGAATATCATAAAGCTTCCCTCGATCGCGAATCATACATGCGATTCGAGTGCTAACACACTTATACTGAATATCATAAAGTGTCCCTCGATCGTGAATCATACCTGTGACTCAAGTGCTGACTCTCATATATACATATACATACCGAATTTATCAATAAGCTCAGTAGGGCTATACTTGTAACAAGGTTATTCAACTGGGAATTCAAATGCAACTTTCCCCATTTCTACACTAACTCAATGATAAAAATTAACTCAAGGTACACTAAGGGTACACATAAGTCACATAAAACATGCATGTGAGCCCTAAAACTACCCGACACAGCATAATAGTCACTATGTACGGACTCTCGTCACTTTGTACGCACGTAGCCCCAAAAGTAAATACACACACCTATGGGGACAATTCCCTCTTACAAGGTTATAAAAGAGACTCACTTCGTGTCGAATCTACCCCTCGGACCAAGGATGCGCCCGAACTCCGAACTCTACACCCGAGGACTCGCAACTAGCCAAATATGGTACAATTATATCAATAAAAGCTCATGGTAGGGAATTATTCTATTTATTTAAAAATTCAACATTCTTGAAGAATTCCCAAATTCAACCCCGGGCCCGTACGCTCGAATTTCGAAAACTCTCGAAGGAATCACTCACCTATAGCCTATGGATCGTTATTATGAGGTTTCTTCTTGAATTCATAGCAATAATGGGCAATTCACCAATTTCTCAAAAACCAGAAATTAACTACCAACTCTTGATTTTTCAATGATGTAGTAGGGAGTTTAACTAGTAATTCACGTTTGAAACCAATGTTAGAGTGAAATTTACTTACCACTTTAGTAGTTAGGTCGTGAAACCTCTTTCCCCAAGCTCCCAAGTCTCTAATGGTGGTGGAAAATGAAAGAAAAGGGTGAAATCCCGTGTTTTAAAGGAAACACACTATCTGGCCTACAGGGGTTCCGCACCTGCGCCTCGAGGACTGCACCTGCGAGCTGGGGCTTGCACCTGCAGAACTGGGCGAGTGGGGCTGGGGTCGCACCTGCGGACCTTTGTCCCCACCTGCGAGAAAAGAGGGACCTCACCTAGGGTCGCACCTTCGATGCTTGGGACCGCAGGAGCGGTCCCGCACTTGCAACTGGGCAACCGCACCTGCGGTCCCACCAGAACAGGTGCACCAACAACTATTTTAGCTAGTTTTTAGCCCCGTTGGGTGCCCGAGAGGCCCCTGGGCCCACCCGAGCCCTCGTCCAAATATACCAAAAAGTCCCAAATCATAATACGGATTCGCTCGAGCCTTCCGAACGCCCAAAACAACGCTAAAACTCAAAATCACCTACCAAAACCCCAAAAATCATAACTTAAGAACTTCAAGTTCTTGGATTCTATAACGATGCGCCGGACCGACCTACACTAGTCGGAATGACACTAAATTTTGCAGGCAAGTCGTAAATGACATAATGGAACTATTCCCGGTCTCAGAATTCCATTCGGACCTTGATAACACAAAAACACATTCCAAACCGAATTTCAAACTTAAGGAAATTCCAATTTCTATATTGGGCACCGAAACGCTCCCGATTCATCGAAAACCCATTCCGAACATACGCTCAAGTCCGAAATCATCATACGAAGCTACTGGAACTGTTGGAACTCGATTCTGAGGTTGTTTACTGAAAGTGTTGACCGAAGTCAAATTTGACCAAAATGGCCAACCTTAAGGAACTAAGTGTCCCTATAGCACTCTATATACTTCCGAATCCCGAACCACCGGACCCCTCAGGTCATAAATCAAAATAAGCCGCTATTGGAAGTCTCATTTAGGGGAACAGAGTCCTAATACGCAAAACGACCGACCGGGTCGTTACATCCGAACCAATCCGGTCCATGTATACCCCTATTCTACATTGAATTGCTAAGATAAAGGGGAGATTGTTAAACAACATAAAAAGAACAAAGGATTGGGGGCTTCACATGATGCCATATGAAGGAGAGAAGCTAGGGTTAAGGGTCCTTAGAGGGGGGGGGGGTAAATTTAACTAAAGAGGTAGCAAGAGAGGTAAGTAATGCTGAAAAATATGGTGGAGGATACATATAACTAATCTATATATCTCTATTTATATCTATATCTATACTATATTAAAAAACATAAAGCCCTTAGTGAAATGTCGTTCGTCTTTTCTACTCTTTTAAAATATAGTTCCCATTAGAAAAAATGGTTATCTGATTATTTTTCTAATATTTAAGAATAATCATTTAATTAATTTCCTACAATTTAGGTTAATTATTTTGTATATTAGATTCCTCTTTTTTTGAACTATTTAAAAAGTCCTAATAAATTATTTTCCTTATTTATATAACATAACAATTTTGTTAAAGATAATTAATATAACAACAACATACCCAGTATTATCCCACACCGTGGGGTCTGGGGAGGGTAGTGTGTACGCAGACCTTACCCTACCTTGTGAGAATAGAGAGGATGTTTCCAATAGACCCTCGGCTCAGGAAAGTATAAGCACCCCATTAATGAAACTATAGACAAGAAAGGACAATGCCAAAAAGCCATATAAAAGCAGAATAAAGACAACAAGATAGTAAGGTGATCAACAATGAAAGAAAACAACGGCTAGTCATAAAAACCTACTACCAAGTGCCAATAATACTGTTATACACTCTAGACTACCGGCTTTACTACCCTAATTCTCGACTTCCATACCTTCCTATCAAGGGTCATGTCCTCAGTCAGCTGAAGTTGCGCCATGCCTTGCGTAATCACCTCTCCCCACCTCTTCTTTGGCCTACCTCTACCTCTTCATTGGCCCTTCAATGTCAATCTCTCACACCTCCTCACCGGGGCGTCTGTGCTCCTCCTCCTCATATAAGTAATATCACACAATAAGTAAAATTATTTTTCATATTGATAAACTCTTCGAACATATAACTTTGTTCCAATAAGAAGAGCGTTAGAGGTAGACGAAATAAAAAAAAATAGAGCAAAATTAATTATATTGTATAGTATTAAGAGTCAAATTGTTAAAAGTACAAACTTGAAGCGATAATAATGAAAAATCAAAAGACAAAATGTACTTTAAACGAGATGTCAATTATTGATAATAATAATAATAATAATAATAATAATTAATTATTATTATTATTTGTTCCAACAAATACAATTTTTCTATTTGTTCTATATATTAAGTTTTTTTTTTGTATAATATTAATTCAATATTAGTCATTTTTACTTTTGATTGTCATTTTTAATTTTTTTTACAATGAGCTATAATGTCAACCTTTTCATTTCCGATAATATCAAAAGATTCAATCAAATTGTTTTATTTAATAAATCTTTGTTGATAAACGTTTTTGTATGTTATTTGTTTGTTTTCCGTATCAATTCTTAGAAATAATAATAATTTTCATAAGATATTCTCAATGAAGTACTCAGATATCAGAGCAAGCCTTCTGAGCACTTTTGTGGCCATGGTTTCTTCCTTTATTGAACTTGCCGGATAAGATAAACATTCGTCATTTGTAGAAAGTTATACTATTTTATTTTTATATAAATCAACACATTATTAATAAAAATTATATAATATTTTTAAATAGTGTATTTATTGGTATATGTACACGTGCAAAGTATGTATCCTAAGACTAGTAGCATTTAAGAACAAAGAACAAAAATAGTCTAAAACTTTACTAATAATAAGAATGATCATATAATATAACATAGGTTAAATATAAATAATAACATATCAAAAGAAAAAGAGTAAATTTGACCCTTTCCTTTTATAGTGCAAATATGCTGCATGACTAACTATTTAAATAAATATAGCTAAAACTGTTGTAAAGTACATAAACGACACAGAATCTGTACGCGAAATAGTAGTATGCATAAAGTCAAAAGTTTTAATAAAATATAAAAGATCTCTTAAGTAGGATAGTCATCTGGCCGTCTTAGCTCAGTGGTAGAGCGCGTGGCTTTTAACCACGTGGTCGTGGGTTCGATCCCCACAGACGGCGTGCATCTTGTTTTTTGTGTTGACTTGATTGAATGACATCGACTTTTTAAATTAAAAAAATTTCTTATCAGTTGTAGCAATTTCCTTCCATGCTTTCCCCCCACGTTCTTGTAAAAAAAATTATTACGCACCAATTCATATATTTAAATCTCATATTCACAAATTTACTTCATCAAAAAAATCTGATANGGGGGGGGGGGGGGGAGGATGTGCCACGTAAGCTCTATAAGAGGTCATAGCATACGTATTTTTCCTCTTTTTTCTACACTTCACACGCCTAATCAAAAGAGATTGTAGGTGCTCTTCTTGCCACGCCAACCCCCAATATGATCGAAAATTTCATTTACCAGGTTCATGGGCTAAGACATGAATAGTTTGAAGCATATCACGAATAAAATAAAGTGAGTCATGTTTTTTTTTCTTCTTGTATTATCACTTTTAGCCCGCGACAAAAATTATTACATCTGATAGTCGAAAAAGTGTATAACTTTTGTTTCTAACATACAAAATATAATTTTATATATTTTTTCGGCTATTATTTCTACGACTATACAATGTCATTTTGGGGGGGGGGGGGGGGGGGGTTTAGGTATTATACCTTGGTTTNGGGGGGGGGGGGAGGAGGTGTTTAGGTATTATACCTTGGTTTGTAATTGATATTTTCATCCTTTATAAAAGGTTCAAAAGTTCATACATATTTTGTTGATATTGTTCAATAATCAAAAGAAATGTTGAGCAAACACTAAAAAGGTATTAATTACAGATTTTTTCACTAAGTCTTTGCTAAATAATCTGTTGTTAATATGTTATTCTTATAATTCGTCGCTAAATAAACTTACAACGAAATAATAATTTTTTTTCCATTACCTTAGAATGAGGCCAAATCAAGCAAGAAAACATGAACGAAGACCAAATCAAACCCACGCGTGCTAATTTCTTTGAGAAACACTTGCTAATTTGATTGTACTAACTTTCTTTCATTGCTCTTAACTGTTGGAGTTCTTTTCTTATTTCTTAGTTTCTCCAAATATTTGCATTCGTGGCAATATGATTTGAATGTTTAACTTCAAAAACAATTGCAATTTAGAGGGACCGAAATTTTTTTCCTTCTATTCGACGATCTTAATAAGTCATTTGAAGTTTTATCCTTTGGCCAGTGGACTATACTTTGGAATCTCAGATGAAATTGATCAATATAAATATAATAGACATTTTCAGAAAGTAAGAGTAAAAATAAATAGAACTCTCTTGCATGAGCATTAATGTATTAGAATTGATATATCCTTTTTATATTTAAGCAATTGCTATGAATTTTTCAACGGATGGCTGGATACACCCTTTGCATTTAACCACCCTAAGGAATTCTTCAGGGTATAGGCCAAAATCTGCCCTAAGGATATTTAGCGTAATATGGCATTAAGGAAAGAGTCGTCGGGTCGACCAAGAAGCAACAAGATTCATGGCCGAGATGTCAACCATGACCGAGGTCGAGCAATGTGTAAAGAACAGTAACAACTAGTGTTAATATTCTCTGCAATTGTACTATTAGAGTTTGTTAGAAACATGTTTTGTATAAATAGAAAAAGAGATAACGGGATAAGATATGTAATATTCACTTGATAAGAACACTTTTCAGAAGAAGTTTCTCTCTCTAGCAAATATACAAACTTTACCTTTTTATAAATATTCTTACTCACATTATTTCATACTTTTCCATCAGATCCGAGAATAGCTCGAACATTCTAGGATTTATCTGTCACTCATAATTGTCAGGAGGAACAATCATCTACCTCATTCATTATTGGGTGAATCACTCCTCCTACTTACTTAAATGTCATTTATTGCTAGTTACTCCTCCATTATTGTTCATACCTTTTGGAACATTAAATGTGTGTTATTTTCAACCTCCCGCTGACTCTGTCTTACATTATGTGTGTTTTCAAGATCTATATCTAGAGATTTTATCATTAGCTAAGTTTAATCCTTCATTACATAAAATACAATAGTTTAATCGAAAGTTTATACTTTTTGATCAAATATTCAGCATTGATTTTTGATAATAAAATACTATATTCTTATGGTCCTTGATCGTCTCCTTACTCTCATTATTCAATACCAATTCTTGCTTGGAAGGATAAGTAATTAACTCTTAAGAAAAAGATAGAAAAATAAACTGATTGGGAACAAAAAGGAAACTTTTTGTAAGGAATCTATTAGATCAAAATGTTCGATCACATAAGAGTAAGGCTTGCACTCAAAGAGAGTACATATCTTTCAACTTCATGATTGAGATCAACTGTTTTTCCTACAGAGTATTAATTAGGAGGATCTTTGAACTTGAAGAGAATCATTTGTACTTTTAACTTCTTGATTCCAATAATTAAAGTAATGTCTTATTCCTTTCGGTATATTTTAATTGTCCTAGTTTTCTTTTACATGTCCCTTAAAAAACTATTACTAATAAAATGAGCCTTTTTACTTATTTATGTCTCTAGTCATTCAACATATTAATCTCTCTTCAATAAATATTCTCTCTATTTATGTCATGTATTTAATATTTTTTACTTTTAAGGACAATCAATACTAAGGGCAAGATGAGAAAAAAATAATTAATTTTATGTTGATTTTATAAAATGACAAATGTTTTGGACCGGTTATTTTTAGGACTACGTTCACATTAGCCAGCCGATGTTGTCATTCGCTAGCCATAGATTAAGCCATATAATTCATAGCCCTAACAAATTATAACGGCTAGTCTAAATTGATTTTCTCCGCATGCCGACAAACATTAATACTTGCATAATTCAGAATAGCATGGCCCAATTTATGTGGCTTGAATTCATCTTCTTTTTACTACTATATCCCATTTATTTTGTCTTTTATTTGAATGGTTCTTTTATTTCTTGTTCCAAGCTACAAAGATAACATGTTTCATATCTTTTCCTCTTTGAAAGTATATATCCTCGTAAAAAATACGTGGCTTGGTTAAAACCTCATCATTTTTACCAATTTCTATGTGTATGCCAAGAAGCGAAGAACCATCCATAATTAACTCATTTCAAGTGACTCGTGACACTGTTTGTTGTGTATGGTAATCAGTCCTTTCTAACTTTGTTCTCTCTTTATTTTTAATTTGTATAATAATGTAATTACGCTTTCACAAAAATATTAAGATTACATGTTTGCTTCTATTCCATCCACAAAATTAAACATAATAGATAATAAGGAAAGCAATATAATTTTTATTATTATAGTAGAATGATAAAGGAAAATAATTAAGTAAAATATTATAATATAAAAATATACAAAATATGGCGAAAAGTATTTGGAATAGGTTTTGATGGATTTGAGGGGTAATTATGTCTTTAGTTAAGCTTATGCATGTATACTAACCTTAGTATTCGTCACGACCCAAAATTCTAAACTGTCGTGATGGCACCTATCGATGGTATTAGGCAAGCCGATTCTCAAAATACTTCAACATTGCATAAAAGATAAATCAAAAAGCGTTTTTCATAACAAAAATCTTTCATAAAAAAGAATAGAAGTTTGACATAAAAAAAAAATATAGTGTGGAAAAGTAGACGCAAACATCGGGGTGTCACAAGTCATTAGCATCTAGAAAGCTAGTCTAATAAAACAGTGTCTAAGTATCAATACAGGAGGAAAGAAAATATAGAAGGAGAGGCAAGGTCTGCCGAACCGTGCACACGAACTCAACAACCTCCGGAACTGTGCACACCTGGATCAGCACATAAAGTGCAGGGTGTATCATGAGTACAACCAACTCAACAAGTAACAGAAATAAATAAAGAACTGAGAAGCAGCGACGAGCTAAACAAAATACAATTCATTTCATAAACTTCAACAATGAAAGTATACGTTAGTAAATTCCAGCAAACGTATAACAAGTCAGCTGCATATCTACTGAGTTCAGGTAATATAAGTATAAAACTTCCAGAAAGTTCCACAGTAACATGAATCAACTAAGAATATCAACAAAAGCAAGACAAATGCAACCTCTCAGGATCACAATTCCTCAAGCCCTCAATAGCTCAAAACTCGGCTCTCATCCCTCAATACACACACACTCACTAGGTACCTGTGCTCACTGGGGTGTACAGACTTCGGAGGGGATCCTTCAGCCCAAGCGCTATATCGATGCGGCGTGCAGCCTGATCCAATCTCATTGTGGTGTGCAGCCCGATCAAATCTCGTTGCAGCGTGCAACCCTATCCATAATACATAAGTATCCCTAAGGCTCGTTGCGACGTGCAACCCGATCCATAATACATAAATATAGCCATAAAGCTTGTTGCAGCGTGCACTGGATCCATATACCTCACATAGCTCACAGCTCGGCACTCAGGCCCTATCTCAGTCACTAACCTCTCCAGCCTTTCGGGCTCACAGAATTCATAATATTCAGCCCAAACAGAGATAACAAGTATTAACAAGAAATGAGAGGGATCGAATATATGACACACAAGTAAGTTTGTGATGGAGTACAAGACTATAATTAGTAGTCAATTCAACAAGTATACGACTGCTGTAGGTCCCAACTGTGATATCATATGGCCTAAGCATAGTATCTAACATGAAAGGAAGTCAAATTTCTAAAAGACAAGGAAGACATGTAAGCAACAGTAGGCTATTCAACTTTACAGTCTCACGGGACGGACCAAGTCATAATCCCTCACGGTGCACGCTCACATGTGCGTCACCTAGCATGTGCGTCACCTCCAAATATTCACATCATACCAATTTTTGGGGTTTCATACCCTCAAAACCAGATTTAAGACTGTTACTTACCTCTAGTGCGCAGAAATCCTACTCCGAAATGCCCTTGCCTCTCGAATCGGCCTCCAAACGCCTCGAATCTAGCCACAAACAGTACGAGATAATCAATATAGGCTAAAGGGATCAATTCTACAAGAAAACTACTAAATTATAGTTTGAAATCCGAAATCATCTCAACCAGGACCCCCGAGCCCACGTCTAGAAACCCGAAAAAGGTCACAAAACCCGAAAGCTCATTCACTCACGAGTCTCACCATACCAAATTTATCAAAATTCGACACCATTTGGTCGTCCAAACCCCAAAATACACTCTCCAATTCTCAAGCCCTAAACTCAAAATTTCACCTCAAAAACTCACCAACTAGGTGGGGAAACATCATTATTGAAGATAAATGGGCACAAGGAGCTTACCTCAGTAATCGCTTCGAACATCTCCTCAAAAATCCCCAAAGTCTGAGCTCAAAGTGATGAAAAATGGTGAAAAATCTTGAAGTCTTCTATTTATAGGTTTTCCCCAGCAAAACCGCACCTGCGGTTCACTTAATGGCTTCTGCGGTCCTTTACGCACCTGCGGCGCCCAGTCCACTTCTGCGATGGGTCGTCCGCTTCTGCGAAGCTCCTTCACTCAGCGCCTATGCGGCCCAATACCCGCATCTGCGGCCTCGCAAGTGCGGGAAAGAAAGACATAGAACCTACGGTTCTAGCTCTCTTCCGCCAAGATCAAATCTGCACCCTGTTCTGCTGCACCTGCGGCTAACGCCCTCGCAGGTGCGATCACACCAGATACAACCCACTTCAGCAGCTTCACCAAGTTGAAATCAAGTCCGATAACCACCCGAATTCATCCCGAGGACTCCGGGACCTCAACTAATTATACCAACAAGTCATACAACCCCATGAAAACTTAGTCGAACCTTTGAATCACTCAAAACAAAATCAAAACACCAATTACACCCGGATTCAAGCCTAAAGAACTTCTAAACATTCAAATTCCATAAACGACTCTGAAACCTACCAAATCACGTCCGATTGACCTCAAATTTTGCACACAAGTCATAAATGAAACCACAAACCTACTCCAATTCCCGAAAATCAAATCCGACTTTGATATAAAAATTTCCATTGTTGGCCAAAATTCCAACTTTCGCCAATTCAAGCCTAATTCTACTACAAACTTCCAAATCACATTTTGGATGCGCTCTTAAGCCCAAAATCACCTAACTGAGCTAACGGAACCATCAGAATTCAACTAAAGGCCATTTCCACATAAGTTGACATCCGGTCGACTTTTCCAACTTAAGCTTCCAATTAAGAGACTAAGTGTTTCAATTTATCCCGTAATCACTCCGGACCCGAACTAACCAACCCGGTAAGATATATAACAGCTGTAAAGAACAAAAGAAGCATAAAATGCGGGAAATGGGGCTATAACTCTCAAAACGACCTGCCGGGTCGTTACATCCTCCCCCTCTTAAACAAATGTTCATCCTCGAACGGGTCTAGAAACATACCTGGAGTCTCAAATAGGTGTGGATATCTGCTCTGCATCTCTTGCTTGGTCTCCTAAGTAGCCTCCGCCACGGGCTGACCTCTCCACCGCACCTTCACTGAAGCTATATCCTTAGACCTCAACCTTCAAACCTGCCGCTCCAAAATTACCACCGGCTCCACATCATAAGTCAAATCACCATCCAACTGGACTGTGCTGAAATCCAAAACATGAGAAGGATTGCGACGTACTTCCGGAGCATAGAAACATGAAATACTGGATGCACACTCGACAAGTTAGGTGGCAAGGCAAGCTTGTAAACCACCTCCTGATCCTCTGAAGTACCTCAAAAGGCCCAATGAACTGAGGCTCAACTTTCCCCTCTTCCCAAACCTCATAACACCTTTCATGGGTGATACCTTCAGCAGAACCTTCTCTTCGACCATGTAAGACACTTCACGAACTTTCCTGTCAGCATAACTCTTTCGCCTAGACTGCGTTGTGCAAAGCCGCTCCTGAATCAATTTCACCTTGTCTAATGCATCCTAGACCAAGTCTGTACCCAAAAGCCTAGCCTCACCCAGCTCAAACCATCCCACCAGATATCTACACCGCCTCCCATATAAAGCCTCGTATGGAGCCATCTGAATGTTCGGTTGAGAACTGTTGTTATATGCAAACTCCGCAAGCGGCAGAAACTGGTCCCATGAACCCCCATAATCAATTACACAAGTGCGTAACTCTCGCTGCACGGCCCTCCAAAAATGCGATGTGAACTGTGTGCCTCTATCTGAAATGATGGAAACTGGGAGACCATGGAGGAGAAAAATCTATCGGATTTAAATCTCAGCCAACCGCTCTGAAGAATAAGTAATACCAACTGGAATGATGTGCGCGGACTTGGTCAGCTGATCCACAATCACCCATATAACATCAAACTTCCTCGAAGTCTGTGAGAGCCCAACTACGAAATCCATGGTGATCTGCTCCCACTTCCACTCTAGGATCTCCAACCTCTAGAGTAAACCACCCGATATCTGATGCTCATACTTTACATGCTGACAATTGAGACACCGAGCCAAAAACCCAACTATATCCTTCTTCATCCTCCTCTACCAATAGTGCTGCCTCAAATCCTGGTACATCTTCGCGATACCCGAATGGATTGAATATCGTGAGTTGTGGGCCTCCTAAAGAGTCAACTCCTATATCCCATCTACATTGGGCACACATATCCGACCCTGCATCCTCAACACCCCATCATCATCAATAGTCACATCCCTAGCATCAACTCGCTGAAACCTGTCTTGGAGGATGAGTAGATGTGGATCATCATACTGACGCTCCCTGATACAATCATAAAGAGAAGACCTAGTGACCACACAAGCTAATACCTGACTAGGCTCAGAAATATCCAATCTAAAAAACTGGCTAGCTAAGGTCTAAACATCCAATGCCAATGGCCCCTCTACTGCTAGAAGATATGCTAAGCTCCCCAAACTCTCATGTGATGACCCAAAGGGTCATCTTATGAATTAATATTCCATTCTGGGCTCATTAGACTTAAAAATATTAATTTTAATTACCTCGATTTGCGTGTACAGTCCGGGGTGAATCCGAAAAGCTTTTATGTGAAAATATATGAAAAAATAAATTTTGAGTTTAAAATTTTAATTTTTTGTTGACTTTGGTCAACATTTTGAGTAAATGGAACCGGACCCATGTTCCGACGGTCCCAGGAGGTCCGCAGTAAAATATGGGACTTGGACATATGCCCGAAATTGAATTCTGAGGTCCCTAGCTTTAGAAATCAATTTTTGAAGAAAATTATTATACTGGTTTTTAAAGAAAATAAAGAAATGAATTAATGTTTGAACTTGTTGGTATCGGGCCCGTATTTTGGTTCCAGAGCCTGGTACAGGTTAGTTATAATGTTTAAGTACTATCTGTGAAATTTGGTGGAAATCAAAGTTCATTTGACGTGATTCGGACGCCTGTTTGAGAAAATAGTGAAATCGAAGTGTTCTTGAGAAAATCATGAGTTTTGAGGTTAAATTCATAGTTTTAGATGTTATTTTTGCGATTTTATCGCACGAGCAAGTCCGTATGATATTTTTAGACTTGCGTGCGTGTTTGGTTTGGAGTTCCGAGGGCTCGGGTGAGTTTTGGGTAGGCTTCGGGATGTTTTGAGCTGTTAAAAGTCTGTTGTTTTGCTGCTACTGATGCACTGGTGCGTCCTCTTTGCGATCGCGAAGCTTCTCCCCCGATCAAGAAGAGTAAAATGTACTGGGGGTCATTTTGTTCTTCACGAACGCAAAGTCATGGACGCGAACGTGAAGCACTGGTGGGGTACCCTTCGCGAACGCGAGCTGACTTACGCGAATACGACGAGTAAATGGGCCTGGGGGAGGGGACTCACACTTCTTCTACGCGAACGCGACCATTGGGATGCGATCGCGATGGCCATCAGAAGCAAAGCTTCGCGAACGCATTCGATCCCCCGCGAATGCGAAGGCCACTGGATGATAATTCTCCGCGATTGCGACAGGCCCATCGCGAACTCGATGAAGGCCTGTCCATCGACTTAATAACATAACTTAAAATGGGCAGAAGCTATTTTTCTCATATTTTCAAACTAATAAGACCTAGAGGCGATTTTCATCATACAAGTTCTTCCCCAAAGTGTTGGTAAACGATTCTAAACTATTTTCTTTCGATTACCCATTGTTTTTCATGACTTTTCAATAAAAAAATCAAGGGTTTTCATGGTAGAAATTGGGGGTTTGAGTAGAATTAGAGAATTTTTAAAAAATAGAATTTTGACCTCGAATTGGGATCAGATTTCAAAACTAATTACATATTTAGTCTCGGGGGTGAATGGGAATGGAATTTGGTCCGAACCCCGAGTTTGGACCAAGCGGGTCTGGGGTCGATTTTGGTCTTTTGATAGGAAAACCATAATTTTGCATTAAAGTTAGTTCCATTAGTACTAATTAATAATATCGAACTAATTATGATTAGATTCGAGTGTGTTGGATGTGAATTCGAAAGGAAAAGCTGTAATTGAGCAGTGAGTTGTCTGTGAAATTGAGGTAAGTGTTTGGTCTAACTTTGAGTTGAGGGATTAGGAATCCCCGACTTAAATTCTATGTGAAATCGCATGTGCGTGGTGTATAGGTGAGGTTACGAGTATCTATGCACCACCAAATTATCTGTTTAGCATGTTCCCTTCCCGTTCCCAATTTATTATATTCCTGTCTTAATTGTTCCATGATTATTGATACTTCCATGTTTACTTGTTTTGGTCTACTTGTTATTGTTAGAGATTGTTTTCCCTTATTTTAAAGTATTAATTGTTCTTTAGCCTCATTGCGGTACATTAATGGTTGAGCTGGTTGTCAGTGTTTCATGATACATTTCGGTTGGTTTCGCTGTTTAGTAATAATTGGTGGAGTTACTTAATTGTAAAACTTTCCGTTACATTATTTGAGATATAAATGTTGTGAAGGATTTGATCTAAATTGTGAATTCTTTATTATAAATGATGAAATGTGACTGTCTGATGGGAGCGGGTTGCACACCGCAACAAGAAGGAATGAGGGTGGACAAGTGGGATCGGGTTGCACGCCGCAACATGAGGAATAAGGGTGATATATTGAGGAGAAATAAGGGTGGATATGTTGGATCAGGTTGCACGCCGAAACAAGGAGTAATAAGGGAGAATATTCATGTTTTTACTGGTTTTATGATGAATATTGGAAATACTCACTGTTTTATTTTGTTGTTCCCATAATCTGTTTTTACCGCTATTTAAATTGTAACTTGGAAATTTTCGTAAGGATTGGTTATAACTGAGACCTGGAAAGATAGCTGAGTTACTTAATTATTTACTGCAAGTTATTGTTTAAATAGTTTAGTATTTCCTTCTTGCTTTATCAAACACTGTATGCAGGTTATATTATAAATGCCCCGCTGTAGCCTCGTCACTACCTCGTCGAGGTTAGGCTCGACACTTACCAGTACATGGGGTCAGTTGTACTAATACTGCACTCTGAACTTCTTGTGCAGATCCAGGTTCCGATCAGAGTTGATTTTCGAGTAGTTGCTAATCATTCGTACGGAGACACAAGGTAGATCTACTGGCGTCCGAAGATTCCTGGAGTCTTCTCCACATTATTTTAGTTACTATTTTTATTTCATTCAAAACAGATATAGATTTTCTTTCAGCCAAATACTTGTAGTATTCTTTAGTAGTTCGTGAATTGTGACTCCAAATCTTGGGTAGCTAGACATTTGTATTAGTTTCGAGTTTCATTTCATTATTTCACACATTATTCTGGATTCATTTATTGGATAATATTAGACCTAGTATTATGTTTTAATTGTTTTAAATGCTGAATCCCTCTAACATTGGCTTGCCTAGCAAGTATGGTGTTAGGTGCCATCACGATCCCTAGGGTTGGGGAATTTGGGTCATGACATCTCCGCCCGACGACTCAAGGCATCGGTCACCACATTGGCCTTCCCGAGATGGTACATAATGGTGATATCATAGTCCTTAAGAAGCTCCAACCACCTCTGCTGATGCAAGTTAAGCTCCTTCAGCTTGAACAGATGCTGCAAACTCCGGTGATCAGTGTAGATCTCACAATGAACCCGGTACAAATAATTCCGCCAAATCTTCAAGGCGTGAACAATAGCTGCTAACTCAAGATCATGGACATGATAGTTCTTCTCATGGGTCTCATTTGGCGCGAAGCATCAATCACTCTACCCTCCTACATCAGAACACACCCAATATCGATCCGCGAGGCATCATAATACACTGTGTAAGAACCAGAAGCTGATGGCAGAACTAGAACTAGAGCTGTGGTCAAGGCAGTCTTGAGCTTCTGAAAGCTCTCCTCGCACTCATCCGACCACCTGAATGGAGCAATCTTTTGGGTCAATTTGGTCAAGGGCGATGCAATAGATGAGAAACCCTCCACAAAACGGTAATAGCCCGCTAAACCAAGAAAGCTCTGAATCTCCGTGGCTGAGGACGATCTGGTCCAACTCTGCACTGCCTCTATCTTTTTAGGATCCACCTGAATACCCTCACTGGACACCATGTGCCCCAAGAACGCCACTGAACTGAGCCAAAACTCACACTTGGAGAACTTTGCATAAAGCTTCTCCCCCCTCAACCGCTTTAACACAATCCTCAGATGCTGGGCATGATCCTCCTGGCTACGAGAGTACACCAGGATGTAATCAATGAATACAATAACGAACGAATCGAGATAAGGCTGAAACACACTGTTCATCAAATGCCTGAACGCTGTTGGGGCATTGGTCAGCCCAAAAGACATCACAAGGAACTCATAATGGCCATATCGGGTCCTAAAAATTGTCTTAAGAAAAATCCAAATCTCGAATCTTCAGCTGGTGATACCCTGAACTCAAATCAATATTGGAGAACACCCTCGCTCCCTGAAGCTGGTCAAATAGATCATCAATACGTGGCAAAGGATACTTGTTCTTGACTATGACCTTGTTCAATTGCCTGTAATCAATGCACATCCTTATAGTACCATCCTTCTTCTTTATAAATAGAACCGGTGCACCCTAAGGTGACATGCTAGGCCATATAAACCCCTTTTCAAGGAGTTCCTGAAGTTGTTCCTTCAGTTCCTTCAACTCCACCGGTGCCATACGATATGGTGGAATAGAAATGGGCTGAGTGCTCGGCACCAATCAATACCAAATTCAATATCCTTGTCAGACGGCATGCCCGACAGGTCTGCAGGAAACACATCCGAAAAATCACGCACCACCAGAACAGAATCAATGTCAGGAACCTCTGCACTAACATCCCTCACAAAAGCCAAATATGTTAGACAACCCTTCTCAACTATCCGCTGAGCCTTCAAGTATGAAATCACTCTGATGGGAACATAGTCTATAGAACCGGTCCATTCAACCCTCGGCAACCCCGGCATCGCCAATGTCATAGTCTTAGTGTGACATTCTAGAACAACATGAAATGGAGACAACCAATCCATACCCAATATCACATCAAAATCGACCATACTGAGAAACAAAAGATCTACTCGGGTCTCCAGACTCCCAATAGTCACCACACATGACCAATATACAAGGCCTACAATAATAGTATCGCCCACAGGAGTAGATACATGAACAGATGAAACTAAAGACTCACGGGGCATATCTAGAAAATGAGCGAAATACGAGGAAACATATGAATAAGTGGAACTAGGGTAAAAAAAATACAAAGGCATCTCTGTGGAAAATTAAAACAATACCTGTAATCACAACATCTGAAACAATGGCATTTGGTCTGGCAGGGAGGGCATAGAAATGGGCCAGCCACCCCCTGATCGGCCTCCCCCCTCGGGCGACACCTAGCTGACTGGGCTCCACCCTGGGCTGGCTGAGCGGGTGGTGGAGGAACTGGTGTTGATGTCATAGACTGGCTCCTCTACGGAGCTGGACCTCCCACTAGACAGGGACACTGTATCCTCATGTGACCAAACTCCCCACACTCAAAGCAACTCCCCGATGCTGGTGCTGGGGACTGAAGGGAGCCCCGAGCACCGAGATAACTGGTAGAAGGACCTGGCATAGACGAACCCTGACCCGATGGAGCACGGGATGAACTCTGCACTAGTAGGACACCAAGAGATGAATGTCCCTACTGATAAATTTTCGAACCATGGCCAGATGATACACCACGGTGAACTGGGCAAGCCGTCTGAGCATGTCTTAAAGGACGACCCCTATCGTGCTGAAACTCCCCCAGAAGGAGCACCGCTAAAAATCCACCCTGTCCACGAGGCCTCTTGGACTCTCTCTCAACCCTCTCCTAAATGTGAACCATCTCAATCTGACGAGAAATGCCGACAACCTCATTAAAAGTAGCATCAGACACTCTCTCAGGTCATAAGCAATCGCAGCTGAAGAGTGAGACCATCTATGAACCTCTTGATCCTCTCTCTGTCTGTGGGAATCAACTAGATAGCATGACGGGACAACCTATGAGAATCGCATCTCATACTGCATCACAGACATATCACCCTGATGAAGCTGCTCAAACTGTTTGTGCAGTTCCTCTCTGCGTGACTGAGGCATGAACTTCTCCAGAAAGAGAACAGATAAATGCTGCCAGGTAAGGGGTGCTGTGCCGACTGGCCGACGCCTCTCATAAGACTCCCACCAACTGAATGCAACCCCAAATAACTGAAAAGTAGTGAACGAGACCCCACTGGTCTCCAAAATACCTGATGTACGGAGTATCCTCTGACACCTGTCCAAGAAGCCCTATACATCCTCTCCCTCTGAACCACTGAAAAAAGGAGGCTGGAGCCTCCCAACACTCTCTAACCTACGCTGCTCATCCTCAAGCATAGCAGAAACCGCATAGTCCTGAGCAGCGGCAACCGGGTGGGATGGTGGTGCCCCCGGTGTCTGGAGTCCCTGTATCACTTGCTCTGGTGTGCAGGCGGTGGGAGTTTGAGTGCCTCCCCCGGCTTGAGAAGTGGCTGATGCCGTCAAAACAGAGACCGCCTGAGCAAGACCTGTGCACACGGTCAGAATATTAGCTAGGGCCTCCTAAAGGCCAGAAATCACGATGGGCACATGTGGTGCCTGAGCTGGTCCCGCTGGTGCATCCAGCACTAGGACCTGGTCCTGATCTGGGGTAACTGGTGGATCTGTAGGTACTGCCCCAGCTACTGTGCGAGCTGCACCTATGCACCTACTGCAGCCTCTACCGCGACTTCGGCCTCTCTCGGTCCTGGCTGGTGGTACTGGTGGGTGCCCATATTGCCCGGTAGAACGAGTCCTCACCATCTGAGAGAGAATGAAACAACAAATGTTTAGTTACCAGAATGAACAGATTCACACGACAAGAATTCAAGAAGGTAAAGTTTTCCTAAGGGTTCTGCAGCCTCTCAAAGATAAGTACAAACGTCTTCGTATCGATCCGCAAGACTCTACTACCCTGCCTATGACTCGTGAGACCTATGTAACCTAGAACTCTGATACCAACTTGTCACGACCCAAAACTCTAAACTGTCGTGATGGCGCCTATCGGTGGTACTAGGCAAGCCGATTCTCAAAATACTTCAACATTGCATAAAAAATAAATAAAAAAGCCTTTTCATAACAGAAATCTTTCATAAAAACATAAGTTTGACTCGAAAATATAGTGCGGAAAGGTAGCCCCAAACATCGAGGTGTCACAAGTCATGAGCATCTAGAAAGCCAGTCTAATAAAACAGTGTCTAAGTATCAATACAAGAGGAAAGAAAACATAGAAGTAGAGACAAGGTCTGCGGACGCCGGCAGTTACCTCGTAGTCTCCGATACTCGCTCGCGCACGACTTCCAGAACCATGTACACCTGGATCTGCACATGAAGTACAAAGTGTATCATCAGTACAACCAACTCAGCAAGTAACAAAAATAAATAAGGAACTGAGAAGCTTCTGCGATGGGCCATCCGCTTCTGCGAAGCTCCTTCACCCAGCGCCCATGCACTTCTGTGGCCCAATACCCGCATTCGCGTCCTCGCAGGTGTGGGAAAGACTTCGCACCTGCGGTTCCAGCTCTCCTCTGCCTTTTCCGCATTTGTGCCCTCTTCTGCCGCACCTATGGCTAACCCTCTCGCAGGTGCGATCACACCAGATACAACCCACTTCAGCAGCTTCACCAAGATGAAAATCAAGTCCGTTAACCACCCGAATTCATCCCGAGGCCTCCGAGACCTCAACCAATTATACCAACAAGTCAACATAACCCTATGTCAACTTAGTCGAACCTTCAAATCATCAAAATAACATCAAAACACCAATTACACCCGAATTCAAGTCTAAAGAACTTCTAAACATCTGAATTCCACAAACGACGCCGAAAGCTACCAAACCACGTCCGATTGACCTAAAATTTTGCACACAAGTCATAAATGACACCAACAAACCTACTACAATTCTCAGAAATCAAATCCGACCCTGACATCAAAATTTCCACTACCGGCAAAAATCGTCAAAATTCCAAGCCAATTCCAAGCCTAATTCTACTACAGACCTCCAAATCACATTCCGGATGCGCTCCTAATCCCAAAATCACCTAACGGAGCTAACAAAATGATCAAAATTCAAACCCGTGGCTGTTTACACATGAGTCGACACTTTTCCAACTTAAGCTTCCAATTAAGAGACTAAGTGTCTCAATTTACTCCAAAATCACTCCGGACCCGAACTAACCAACCCGGTAATACATATAACAACTCTGAAGCACAAAAGAAGCATAAATGGGGAAACATGGTATAACTCTCAAAACGACCGGCCGGGTCGTTACAATATTGCTAATACCATAGTTTTCTATGCATTAGCTATATATAGGATAATACCAAATATGATGTATAACTAATGCTCGAAATAGTTATACATAGGTTGTCAAAGTATACCAAATAAGGTATTACTAGTACACAAAGCTAATGCATGCATTATTTTTTTATTGCACTCTATCAAACGACCTCTTACAGTGACAAAATAAAGAGAGGGGAGCTCCATCCAAACCGACGTATGTAATATCTGATGTTTCTTTTTCCTTTAAACGACAAAAAAAGAAGAAACACTCGTGATGTTACACTCAATAGATAGTACTCAACAAATAGTACATAAAGAACTAAATTGAGACTCATTCTTCTATATACGATGATCTAGAAGGGAATTATACGTAGCTTTCAGGATTGAATCCAATAACCACACTTAGATTTGGCTATTAAGAAAACTTCAAACTAGGAATGAGACATTTAAAGATTTGCCAGCTGTTTGTTGACTAGCCGAACTATTTTCTCCTTGATTTAAGCATATATAAACTGTTAAATTTTACAAGATTCATGTAAACTAGTGTTAACCTTTGGAAGTCTCTTTTTAGAAAGAAATTGGTAAATGCATTATACATTCACATTTCATGATCAATTTTTATGTGATGTCATGCATAACATTATTGAAGCCATTTTCCTTTTATAAATAGAAAAGGTTTCGTTCATTTGAAAATATCTCTCACTTGCCTTCTCATCTTCTAAGGTGTTTGAGTCTTCTTTCTCTCTTGTAGTATTTCACTTGTATTTTTGGAGTGAAAGAACATTTGAGTTGATTGTGTCCGAGGACTAGGCGAAAATCAAATTTTTGCCGAACCTTATAAATTTCTGGTGTTCTTTTTATTGTTGTCTCATTTGTTATTTATAAGCTACCATTAGATATAATAGTTGTGATTTTGCTTCCGCAACAATTGGTATCATAGACAAGGTTCTATCTGAGTATGCTCTGTTGCAACATAGTCTGAAATTCCACTTCAGAAAAAAATTACTTTGGTGTTTTTTAATGTCAATAAATAAATAGTATCTGTATCTAAACTGGGATACACGAAAAATGAAGAGCCCACATCGAGTGTCAGCAATACGTCATTAGCATCTTCTCTTATGACAATAATTATGTCAAATGCGAACTTTGCAGTTAAAAATTTTGACGAATCAGGACATTTTGAGATGTGGCAGGCTGAGGTTCTTGATGTCCTTTTTCAACAAGGGTGTCATGACCCAAAACACAATCTGTCATGATGACGCCTATCATGGTACTAGGCAAGCCGATTACTCAGGCAATTGCAACACTTTCAAATTCAAGATATGCTAAAACAGGTTTAAATAAATAAAAATCTCTTAATACTTATAAAACCGTCGCAACTAAACTAGGTTGTTACTGAGTACATGAGCATCTATACAATACAAGTAGGAAATACTGTCTAAGAAAAAATAAATTGAATAAATAAGACTTGAGTGTTAGGAGAGGAGAATCAAACTCTGCGGACGCCAGGGCAGCTACCTCGAATATCTCCGAACACTAGAAAACTCTGAGAACCAGCAACCACCGTCATCAGATACACCTGGATCTGCCCACGAAGCACAAGGTGTAGCGTGAGTAAAACCAACTCAGTAAGTACGAGTTTAACTATTGGCCTAAAAGTAGTCACAAGCTTCACAGTACAAAAATGTTGGCATGCTTCCAAGTTAAACAGTTAAATCCAAATAGGTAAATATGTCAAGTTCAATTGAAACAAGATAAGGTACATCTCGATATCTACATGTCAGTTATGTATGCTAACTGAAGTACATACAATGATGAAATCATATGCATACTCTCAGAGTATCAATCACTCAGTTCTCCTATTCACTCGATCCTCATAGTCACTCGATCCTCACAGTCACTCAGTACTCCCAATCGCTCGGCACTCATGCTCGGCACTCAGTAGGTACCTGCGCTCATTGTGGGTGTGTAGACTCCGAAGGGGAAAATCCAGCCCAAGCGCTATAATGAGCCAATCATGGCTTGAATCAATAATACATGTTGCGGTGTGAAACTCTATACCATAAATATCCTCATAATCAGGCCCTCGGACCCGCTCAGTCATCAATCTCTCCAGTCTCCCAGGCTCACAAGAATCATGATAATAGGCGAAAACAATGATGATGTAATGTATAAATAGATGGCAACAGAGACTGAGATGTGATATGGAAATAATAGTTGTGACTGAGTGCATGGTTTCAAATTAAAAAAATAATTCAACATGTAATGCGACCTCTGTGGGTCCCTACAGTACCAATATGTAGCCTAAGCATGATTTCCAACATAACTTGCAACTTAATTTTTCTAACATAGAGTACACAAAGCTAATGCATGCATTATTTCACTCTATCAAATGACCTCTTACAGTGACAGAATAAATAGAGGGGAGCTCCATCCAAACAAGCTTATGTAATATCTGATGTTTCTTTTTCCTTCAAACGACAAAAAAAGAAGAAACACTCGTGATGTTACACTCAATAGATAGTACTCAACAAATAGTACATAAAGAACTAAATTGAGACTCATTCTTCTATATACGATGATCTAGAAGGGAATTATACGTAGCTTTAAGGCTTGAATCCAATAACCACACTAAGATTTGGTCATTCAGAAAACTTCAAACTAGGAATGACACATTTAAAGATTTTCCAACTGTTTGTTGACTAGTTGGCCTCTTTTCTCCTTGATTTAAGCATATATAAACTCTTAAATTTGACAAGATTCATGTAGACTAGTGTTAAACTTTGGAAGTCTCTTTTTAGGAAGAAGTTGATAAATGCATTATACATTCACATTGCATGATCAATTTTTATGTGATATCATGCATAACATTATTGAATCCATTTTCCTTCTATAAATAGAAAAGGTTTCGTTCATTTGAAAATATCTCTCACTTGCTTTCTCATCTTCTAAGGCGTTTGAGTCTTCTTTCTCTCTTGTAGTATTTCACTTGTATTTTTGGAGTGGAATAAAGTTTGAGTTTATTGTGTCCGAGGACTAGGCGAAAATCAATTTTTTGCCAAACCTTGTAAATTTCGGGCGTTCTTTTTTTTTTTATTTATTATTGTCTCATTTAATATTTATTAGCTACCATTAGATATAGTAATTGTTATTTAATCACTCTCTATATATTACGCTTCTGCAAACATTTGTATCAAAGCCAAGGTTCTATCTGAGTATGCTCTGTGGTTGCAGCATAGTCTGAAATTCCATTTCAGAAAAAAATTAATTTGGTGTTTTGTAGTGTCAGCAAATAAATAGTATCTTTAGCCAAACTGGGATATACGAAAAAATGAAGAGCCCACATCGAGTGTCAGTAATACGTCGTTGGCATCTTCGCTTATTACAATAATTATGTAAAATGCGAATTTTGCAGTTATAAATTTTGATGAGTCAGGACATTTCGGGATGTGACAAGCTGAGGTTCTTGATGTCCTTTTTCAACAAGGTGTCACGACCCAAGACCCAACCTATCGTGATGACGCCTATCATGGTACTAACCATGCCAACTACTCAGTTAATTGCAACACTTCCAAATTTAAGATATGCTAAAACATGTTTAAATAAATAAAAATCCCATAAAACTGATAAAACCGTCACAACTAAATCACGGTGTCACTGAATACATGAGCATCTATACAATATATGTCTGAAATACTGTCGAAGAAAATTGAAACTGAATAAATAAGATTTGAGGGTTAGGGGAGGAGAGTCAAAGTCTACGGACGCTAGGTCAACTACCTCGAATATGTCCGAATGACAAAAAACTCTGAGAATCAGCAACCACCGTTCCCGAATACACCTAGATTTGCACATGAAGTGCAAGGTGTAGCGTGAGTACAACCAACTCAGTAAGTAACAAGTTTAACTATTGGGCTAAAAGTAGTGACGAGCTTCACTGTTACAGTTCAATTACAAAATTACAGTACAGAATTGTAGGCATGCTTCCAAGTTAAACAGTTAAAGCCAAATGGTCAAATATGTCAAGATCAATTGAAACAATATATGGTATATCATATCTACATGTCAGTTTTGTATGCCAACTAAAGTACATACAGTGATGAAATCATATGCATACTCTCAGAGTATCAATCACAATTCTACTATTCACTTTATCCTTACAGTCACGCGTTCCTCATAGTCACTCAATCCTCACAATCACTCAGTCCTCCCAATCGCTCGGCACTCAGTAGGTACCTGCGCTCATAGTGGGTGTGCAGACTCCAGAGGGGAAAATCCATCCCAAGAGCTATAATTAACCAATCATGGCATGAATCAATAACACATGCTGCGGCATGCAACCTGATCCCATAAATATCCTCATAATCAGGCCCTCAGCCTCACTCAATCATCAATCTCTCCAGTCTCCCGGGCTAACAAGAATCGTGAAAATCAGCCCTAACAATGATGATATAATGTATAAATAGATGGCAACAGAGACTGACATATATGGAAATAATAGTTGCGACTGAGCGCATGATTTCAAATTAAGCAAAAAATGCAACATGTAATGCGACCTCTGTGGGTCCCAATAGTACCAACATGTATCCTAAGCATGATTGCTAACATAATTTGCAGCTCAATTTCTCTAACACATGGAGAATATACGGATAATGACAAGATTATTCAACTAAACAGTTCCATGGAATTGACCAAGTCATAATTCCTACGGTGCACGCCAACACGCCCGTCAGTTAGCATGTGCGTCAACTAACACCAATCACCTAATACGTAATTCGGGGTTTCATACTCTCAGGACAAAGTTTAGAAGTGTTACTTACCTCAATCTGTGCAAATCTCTATTTCAATAAGCCCTTGCCTCACGAAACGACCTCTGAATGCCTTGAATCTAACCACAAACAAATCAATACAATCAACCCGAGCTAAAGGAATCAATTCCATAAGAAAATACTAAGTTCTTAATCAAAATTCAACTCAAAATTCGACCCCCGATCCCACATCTCAAAATCCAATTAAAGTCACAAGTCGGGGGGCGGCCATAACATAAGGCCATTACTTTCACGGAAGCCCATACAACCACGAGTACAACCATACCAAATTTACCAAATTCTGATACCAAAACACCACTCAAATCTCTAAATTAAACTCTCCAAATTCCTAGCCTCAAACTCTCAAATTCCATATAAAAAACACACAAACTAGGTGGGAAATTCAATGGAGAAACAAGATTATTGAATAAAAATGATCACAAGTGACTTACCTCAAGAAACCATTCGAAATCCCTCTTAAAAATCGCCTTAATCCGAGTTTGCAAAGTGAAGAAATGATAAAACCCTCGTAACCCAATGTTTATATTATGTCCAGGGCTTTTCACACCTGCGACCAACTTACCCGCATCTGCGGTGTCGCAAAAGCGAAGAATTATCCGCTTCTGCAATTTCCCCTGGTGACCCCTACTCTCGCACCTACACAACTTTCTCCACATCTGCCCTCTCGCAGGTTCGGGAATACCATCGCACCTGCGCAAGTCCCCTAGCTGACCAACTCTGCTTCTGCGCCAAACACGCCGCATCTGCGACCACGCAGGTGTGAAAATATCCTCCCACCTGCGACCGCTGCACATCCCTTCCCAGGACTCTCCTGCGCTCCCTACTCGCTTCTACGAGCTTTCACCTACGATCAATACTCGGCAGGTGCAATCGCACCAGACCTGGCGCACTACAACAGTCTTTCAAATTCCAAACTGTATCCGTTAACCATTCGAAACCAACCCGAGGCCTCCGAGACCTCAACCAAACATGCCAACAAGTCCTAAAACACGATACAAACTTAATCAAGCCCTCAAATCACATCAAACAACGTCAAAATCACGAATCACACCTCAATTCAAGCCTAATGAAAACTAGGAAATTCCAACTTTTACGATCGATGCCGAAACCTATCAAATCAAGTCGATTGACCTCAAATTTTACACACAAGTCATAAATGATAAAACATACCTACTCCAACTCCCAGAAGATAAATTTGATCCCAGTAACCATAAAGTCAACTCTAGGTCAAACTTCTCAATTTTCAAAACTTCTAATTTTCCAACTTTCGCTATTTCAAGCCTAAATCAACCACGGACCTCCAAACCACTATCCGGACACGCTCCTAAATCTAAAATCACCTAATGGAGCTAACACAACCATCAAAACTCCATTTCAGAGCCATTTACACATAATTCAACATTCGATCAACATGTTCAACTTAAGCTTTCAAACCTTGAGATTAAGTGTCTCAACTCATTTTGAAACATCCCCGTAAACAAACTATCCCGGAAGTCACATAGAAATTAATAAGCATAGAATGAGCAGTAATGGGGGAACGGGGCTACAACACTCAAAATGACCGTCCGAGTAGTTACATCCTCCCCCTCTTATGCAAACATTCATCCTCGAATGGGTCTAGAAACGTACCTGGAGTCTCAAATAGGCGTGGATATTTTCTCCACATCTCCCACTAGTCCTCCCAAGTAGCCTCCTTAACTGGGTGGCCTCTCCACTGCACCTACTCTGTAGCTATGTCTTTTGACCTCAACTTTCGAATCTGCCGATCCAAATTCGCCACTGGCTCCACATCATAAGCAAATCACCATCCAAATGAACCGTGTTGAAATATAGAACATGAGACGGATCGCCGACATACTTTCGTTTCATAGAAACATGAAATTTTGGATGAACACTTGGACAAACTAGGCGGCAACGCAAGCTTGTAAGACACCTCCCCAATCCTCTGAAGCACCTCAAACGGCCCAATATACTGAGGTCTAAACTGCCTCTATCTTCTTTGAGCCACCTTAATCCCCTTACTGGACACCACGTGCCCCAAGAAATTCATCGAACTCACACTTGTAGAACTTGGTGTAAAGCCTCTCTTCCCTCAACCACTGTAGTATAATCCTTAAATGTTGGGCGTGCTCCTCCTGGCTACGCGAGTACACCAAGATATCATCAATGAATATTATGACAAACGAGTCGAGATAGGGCTGAAATACACTGTTCATCAAATGAATGAATGCTACTGGGGAATTGGTCCGCCCATCATGAATGCCCTCTTTAGAATATCCGAGTCCCGAATCTTCAACCGGTGTTACCCAGACCTCAAATCAATTTTAGAGAACATCCTCGCTCCCTGAAGCTAGTCAAATAGATCATCAATGCGTGGAAAAGGATACTTGTTCTTGATTGTAACTTTGTTCAACTGCCTATAGTCGATGCACATCCGCATAGTACTGACTTTCTTCTTCACAATCAGAACTAACGCAACCCAAGGCAACACTCTAGGCCTAATAAACCCCTTATGAAGAAGTTCCTAAAGCTGATCTTTCAATTCCTTCAACTCAACTGGTGTCATACGATACGGAGGAATAGAAATGGGTTGAGTGCTCGACACCAAATCAATACCAAAGTCAATATCCTTGTCGGGTGGCATGCCCGATAGGTGTGCAGGAAACACATCCGAAAAGTCTCGCACCACCGGAATAAAATCAATAGTAGGGGCATCTGCACCCACATCTCTCACAAAGGCAAATTATGACAGACACCCCTTCCTAACAATCAGTTAGGACTTCAAATAAGAAATCACCCTGCTAGGGACATAATCTAGAGAACCTCTCTACTCGACCCTTGGCAAACCTAGCATCGCCAACGTCACGTGACATCAGAATAGCATGACATGGAGACAACAAATTCATACCCAAGGTCACGTCAAAATCAACCATACAACACAATAAGAGATCAACTCTGGTCTCAAATTCCCCAATAGTCACCACACACGATCGATATACACGGACCACAACAATAGTATCACCTACCGACATAGAGACATAAATAGGTGAAACTAGGGACTCACGAGGCATATCCAAATAAAGAGTAAAATAGGATGATACATAGGAATAAGTAGAACTAGGGTCAAATAACGTGTAAGCATCTCTATGGCACACTGAGACAATACCTGTGATCATTGCATCTGAAGCAATGACATCCGTTCTGACAGGAATATAGCATAGAATCGGGCCTGATCACCACCTGATCGGCCCATCCTCTAGGTCGACCCGTAGCTGCCTGAGCCCCACATCGAGCTAGCTGGGCGGGTGGTGAAGTAACTAGTGTTGAAGTCATGGCCTGACTCCTATACTAAACTGGACCTCCCTGGTGACGAGGGCAATGTCTCCACATATGCCCAAACTCCCCACACTTGAAACAACTCCCCAGTAGTGGTGGTGGGGACTGAATCGGGACTCGAGTACCAGAGTAACTGCTAGAAGTACCTAGCAAAGATGAACCCTGAACCGATAGAGTACAGGATGAACTCTAAGCTGGGAGAGCACTAGAGAGTACTGACTCGGACGAGCACTTTACAAACCATGGCTAGCTGATGCACCTCGATGAACTGGATGAGCCATCTGGGCGGGCCTATAAGAACGACCCCTGCTATGGTGGAACTGACCCACAAAAGGAACATCGCTAAAACCACCTAAACCATGAGGCTTCTTGGCCTCCCTCTCCTCACGCTCCTGACTACGGACCATCTATAGTCACTGAGAAATATCAACCACCTCGTCGAACCGAGCACCAGATACACTCTCCCGAGTCATAACAAAAAGCAACTGATAGTGGAGGCCATCAATGAACCTCCTAATCCTCCCCCTCTCAGTGGGAGCCAAATGACGAGCCAACTTTGAAAACCTCATCTCATACCGAGTCACAGACAGGCCATCCTGATGTAGCTGCTCGAACTGCCTGCGCACATTCTCCCTATGGGTATGTTGCACAAACTTCTCCAAGAAGAGAATGGAGAACTCATGCCATGAAATTAGTGTAGCACCGACTGTCCTGCTCCTCTCATACATCTCTCACCATCTGAAGGCAGCCCCAATAAACTGAAAAGTAGTAAACGGGACCTCACTGGTCTCCAAAATACCCGTTGTATGAAGAATCCGTTGACACCTATCTAAGAAGTCTTGGGCATCCTCTGACTCTGTCCCACTGAATGATGGAGGCTGGAGTATCCCAAATATCTCAAGTCTCTTCTGCTCATCACCACTCATAATAGGACCCACTTGGGCCTGAGCAACTGCAATCGGCTGGGCTGGTAGTACCCCCGATGTCTGAAGTCCATGCATCACCTACTCTGGAGTATGGGTAGTGGGAGTCTGAGTACCTCCCCTGGCCTGAGAAGTGGCTAGCGCGGTCTGAGCAGAAACCACCTGAGCGAGGCTAGTGCACACAGTCAATATCTGAGCCAAAGTCTTTTGAAGGCCTGGAATCATAATGGACAGAACTAGTGCCTTAGCTGGCCCCACTGGTTCAACCACATCTAGAACTTTTTCTTGAGCTAGAGAAACTAGTCGATCTGCAGGTGCTGCTCTAGCTGTTGTACGGGCTGAACCTCGGCCCCTACCGCAACCTCGGCTTCTCGTGGCCCTAGCTGGTGGTACTGGTGGCTGTCCGTCCGGTCCAGTAGCACGTGTCCTCACCATCTATGAGAGAATATAATAACAGAATTTTAGTTCCCGGAATATACAAATTCGCACGACAAGAATATAAGAATGTGAAGTTGTTCGTAACAATTCGGTAGCCTCTCGAACATAAGTATAGATGTCTCTTTACCGATCCGAAAGACTCTAAAAAACCTGCTCATGACTCGTGAGACCTATGTAACCTAGGATCTGATACTAATTTGTACGACCCAAAACTCAACCTGTCGTGATGGCGCTTATCATGGTACTAGGCAAGCCGACTACTTAGACAATTCCAACACTTTCAAATTTAAGATATGCTAAAACAGGTTTAAATAAATTAAAATCTCATATTGTTAAAACCGTCGCAACTCAATACAAAAGTTCCCGAAACCAGGATGTCACTAAGTACATGAGCATCTATAGTCTGGAATAATATCTAAGAAAACTGAAACTGAATAAATAAAATTGAGGGTTAGGGGAGGAGAGTCAAGTTCTGCGGAAGCTAGGGCAGCTACCTCGAATATCTCCAAGCGACAAAAAACTCTAGGAATCAGCAACCACCATGTACGAATACACCTGGATTTGCACACGGAGTGCAGGGTGTAGCGTGAGTACGACCAACTCAGTAAGAAACAAGCCTAACTATTAGGCTGAAAGCCTTGACGAGCTTCACTATTACAGTTCAATTACAAAATTACAGTACATAAATGTAAGCATGCTTCCAAGTTAAACATTTTAAGCCAAACAGGTAAAATATGTCAAGTTCAATTGAAACAAGATATGGTATATCTTGATATCCACATGTCAGTAAAGTATGCCAACTGAAGTACATAAAATGATGAAATCGCTCGGCACTCGCACTCGAACTCAGTAGGTACCCGTGCTCACTGTGGATGTGTAAACCCCGGAGGGGAAGATCCAGCCCAAGTGAAATAATAAGACAATCATGGCATGAATTAATAACACATGCTGCAACGTGCAGCTCGATCCCATAAATATCCTCATAATCAGGCCCTCGGCCTCACTCAGTCATCAATCTTTCCAGTCACCCGAGCTCACATGAATCATGATAATCACCCCAAACAATGATGATATAATGTATAAATAGATGGAAACAGAGACTGATATATGATATGGAAATAATAGCTATGACTGAGAGCATGATTTCAAATTAAGAAAATAATTCAACATGTAATGTGACCTCTATTGGTCCCAATAGTACCAACATGTAGCCTAAGAATGATTTCTAACATGACTTACAACTCAATTTCTCTAACACATGGAGAATATACGGATAACGACAAGCATATTCAATTAAACATTTCCATAGAATTGATCAAGTCATAATTCCTATGGTACACGCCCACACGCCCGTCACCTAGCATGTGCGTTGATGCGTGGATAGAATTCATGATTTTAAGCATTATATACCTTGCATTTTATGTGCTTTAATGATAAAATACANGTCGAAAAATACGCGAAAGGGGACACCCGGACGATAGCCGGGCGACAGAGCCAAACAGCCTGACCCAGCCTGGCCTTAGCCAGGCGTTAGAGCCCTAACGCCAGGGGGTGCCTGGCGTTAGCCAGGCCTTAGAGCCCAAACGCCAGGGGGTGCCTGACCTTACCCAGGCGTTTGGGCTAAAACGCCAGGGTCCCCAGTCGGCCAGAAATCGAGTTTTGACGGGTTTTAAGTGTTTCCAAGTT